>JAMOIN010000682.1:0-103050 GCA_024666655.1 Dascyllus trimaculatus
TCAGTAAAATGAAGTGCAATCCAGACTTGGTATTGATAGGTTCATGGATTGTTTTGAATTTGATTCGCCATTCACATTCCTGTTGGACCACACTAGATGACTGTATGGTTTCTAGTGGATACAATAATAACAGTAATAATAACAATAACTATTGAAGATCATGTTTCTTATTTGGCATGTCTGTTTGTAACCTTATATACTCTTCACTGATATTTTGTGTTATGAAACATTTAAATGGTGCTGCTCCATTCATGAGATGAGCTCTGCAAATACAGACTGATGTCTTTTTCACATTGGGTTGGTGCAACTATAGATTATATTATGGATTTTGGCAAAGTATGTTTTGGGGTTCAGAGGGTAAAGAGGTTCATGTGGGTGTGTTTGTGTAACTGGCTATGAGTTTTTATTAAGAGACAACAGTTTATCCACAGTTTTCCGACTCAAGTGGTTTCTTCTTTTAGGGCTGGTCCCAATAGCAATATCTGTTATATATTCATCGTAGGAATCCGATGACATTAGCATGGATATTGGATAGTGGTGGGACAGCAGCAGTGTGTTGTCTTTCTGTCGGCTCCACGTGCCGCTGGAGCAGTTCAGACAGGCGACGGCGGCTGGGGTTTATTTGGATAAAACTACAACGGCCGAATATTCAGATGTCCCCTACTTCTTTTAGAGACCATTTCCCCATCCTTGGAAAAAAATCCGTTCACACGGCACAGATGAGGCTGGAGTACACAGGAAGTGTTTGGCTACTTTATATCTATCTACACTGATTCTCTACAAAATACACAATCTGATATAACACTACTAACTCTCAGAGCAACTAACGGCAACAACAGCAACAAAACCAACCTACTAAAAAATTCAAATGAACGACTCTAAATAGGGATCTCCTGTCCCGGAGCGCACTTGATCAAGCCAAGTGATTCACATGTTAAACCGAACCCAACAGCGACTTGTGACCTTCGAAGCACTCAACTGCTTCGAACGTCACAAGTCATGTGACCAAACCACACCTCGGCACAGCGGTTCGATACATTTGCTTCATGAACTACAGCGCATATGTCGGAGCTTCGGGTGTCAGAGGACCATCACTACCGATAGGTGGAAAAACAGTCATGATAATCAGCTGATCTTATTTAAACAACGTTCTCAAGCCTGACTAACACTTTTTAACAGCTGGTAGCATGTTTCAGTGTATTGTAGGTAACGAGACGGTTGTTGAGATGATAAGGTTGGATTCAGTTCTTCAAACACTCAGCTCATCAACTGAAAAACAGTCATGATGCAGAACTTCACTGACACCGAAACACAAAACAGATCCCAACTGTCAGAATCAGAGGGACGCTGTCTCATGACAGTAAAGTCGACTGACAGAGAACATCCTGCTGCAACATGTGCAACTACGTCAAAGCTCCATGTTTCATTTTACATGTCCCTTGTGTTGCTTTTATGCATTGTATGTCTTCTAACCTGTGAAACACTTTATTGATGTGAAATTGTTGTCATTACCTGAACTGTCTGGAACCAGAGATCTGACTCCTCATATACTTTGACTGGTGACATTTTAAAACTGAAGCACTGATATTGTGGTGGTGGCACAACGATTAAGTCCTTGGTCTACTGATCAGAAGGTCAGAGGATCAAACCCCAATGCCGCCACTGTTGGGCCCTTGAGCGAGGCCCTTAACCCCTCCTGCTCCAGGGGCACCATGACTGACCCTGCGCTCTGAGCCCAACTGGGATAGGCGGAAAAAAAACATTTCACAATGCAGTAAAAATGTCTTTGTGACAATAAAGCTTTCTTTCTTTCTTCCTCTTGTTTAATAACACACATATTTTAATATCAGAAACCACACAGCACCACTAACTATCTGGTTGACACTCAAACACTGGGACAACACGCAGGACGCTTATGGTGACAGATTGTCTCTCCACCTCACTACATTTGTAGTTTGAGTGTAATTTATTTGTCAAAAAAACACAGTAAACAAAGTTAAAGATGAGTTTGCAGCGGATCGAAATTACTTTCTGCAGCCAAAGCCCCCAACTGGAAACACTCTGATTAGTAGCTCATGTCAAATGTCGTCTGTTACGTTCAGCAGTTTGTGCGACATCCTTCTCTCAACAACTCCAGGGACTCCAGAAGTAAAACCAAGCTCAGTTGAATCTTTCTAAAACACTCTGATATGGTCAACTATATCAGGATCTCAACACAAAGGAGTGGAAAAGTCCCGTTTGTCAGTTTATGTCTCCTGGTTTTTACTTTTCTTCATGTAGCTTCTCAGGCTGCTGATATTTAGAGCCTCCAACGCGCCATTTTTTAAAAACACTTCTGGAATTTGAACCTTTGGAAGTGTATTTCTCTTTGGTTGCCGTGGAAACCACCAGCGCATCTCCAAACCCTCACCTGACTTGGGACACGGCTGGTGACTCTGAACTGTGTGAAGAGGCTCGCTAAGCTGCAGTAGTTCATTAAACGTCATCCATATAAACGGTAAGAAAACACCAAGTCACAGGGCAACAACTGACTGGAAGAGTCACACTTCAACTGATTCACTGTTTTCTATCGTTTATATCATGTGTTTTCAAAAAATGCACAAACTACAATGGATATGAATCTAACTAGATCTTCTGTTATTGTTACTTACTTGTTGTTTTAAGTTCATGTTTTCAAGATCAAATACATTTTGACCTTCAAGATAAGAAGGTTGTGTATTTATTCAAGTATTTGCCTGACAAGTCTCAGTGTAATTCCTGCTATAATTGCAGTTTTGGGGATTTCCCTGGACTTATTGTCTTTATTGGATTTTTCCAGAGCTGCTTCATTGCTGGACGACTCTCTGGTGGAACAGAAGAGTAACACCAGCACTGAAATGAGCTCACTGGAAGAGGTAAGTCACTTCAACTTGTAACCACTGTGCATAGATTTTAAATGTGGAACTTGCTCACTCATTTGAGGCGACATCACCTGAATGTGATCATCAGTAGTACAAGAAAACAAGGACTGGCGTTCAAACTCAGCTTCCCGTGGAGACTGAAGCATCCTCTTGCGAACAATTCAGGCTACACTAAATAATAATAATAATAATAATAATAACTTTATTACAGACTCAATGGTCCAGATAAGAGCAAGCCAATACATACAAGAAAATATAAAGACACAATAAAAGAACCATACACAACACATTCACAAAGCAATATGTACAGATCACTTAAAACATGTAAAAAGTCTATGACCGCAGAGGAGACTACTATACCAGTGCTTCCATAACTTGGACAGATAGCGTGTAGTGCTAAATTTGATGCTTGTTAATGCCATGATTATACAATCCTCTGAGTTGTTCAGCCGACATATAAATTTGAACATAAGATTTCTCAACATGGCTTGCAGAGTATTAACACCTGCAGTCACAAACAACTCGCTGGCACTACACCAACGTGGTCTCCTCAGCAGAATTCTTAAAGCATCGTTGTAAGCAACCTGGAGTTTACGCAAGCTTGCTTTGCTGTAATTAGACCACAAGTGAGCAGTATAGAGAGGAGTGCAGTGTGCTCTGAACAAAGTCACCTTCGCTCTATCTGTACAAGCACCAAACTTGCGACGCAAGCTATTTGCTTGAGCATATAGTGAACGGCATTGCCTGTAAATGTCTTGGTCATCCTTCAATTCATCTGTAATGAAATGTCCAAGATACTTGACTTCGCTCACAGACCTCAAGTTGTTACCTGCCAACTTAAATGTAGGAAACATTAGACATTTGTCCTCCTTTGTTCTACAAATCAAGACCACACTCTTCTCTGTATTAAATTGTATGTCATGGGCACTACCATAGTCAGAGCAGACATTGAGAAGCTGCTGGAGACCAGCACTGCAGGGACTGAAGACCACGAGGTCATCCGCATACATAATGTGATTCACCAAAGTATTGCCTACCATACACCCAGTGTTACAGGTGTTCAGGCTGATAGAAAGGTCATCAACATACAGATTAAAAAGAATTGGAGAGAGGATTCCCCCTTGTCTGACCCCATTCCTGACCACAAAAGGGGCAGAGACACAGTGACCCCATTTTACATACATTGACTGGTTGGCATACCAGTAGGACAGAATTCTCACAATACATTTAGGTACACCTCTGTTACTCATTTTGTCAAATAACTTGAAATGATTGACCCGGTCAAAAGCTTTTGAGGCATCAATAAAACTCATTAAAACTGAGGAATTCCTATCCCGGTATGTATTGACACTTCCTTTAAGGAATATATGGCCAAGTCTGTGCCATGCTTAGCTTTGAAGCCAAACTGGTTATCAGTAGAAGAAATAATCTCCACAATTCTGTCCAACAGGATGCTTTCAAAAACTTTAGACAGGACACTGGCAAGGGCTATTGGTCTATAGTTATCAGAGCAGCCAACTTTACCAGATTTATCCTTGATCACCGGAACTAACAAGACAGATATCATTGTGTCTGGCAAGAAACCATGAATTAAAAAACCATGAACTAAAGTGATAACATCCACATTTCAGCCAGTAAATCATAGCCCTTTATAGACAAACACAAGCTACATGCATCCCCAACTTATCATTGAACACTGTCACTCTCACAACTGATTGGTGGACATGTACTTTGTAAATGCTGCACCTTATTGGGTTTGTTGTTTTTGTTGGATGATTTAAACATAATGAACCGTGACCTCAAAACTGAGGGTGTGTGCAGAAGCGTGATTTTTGTATAGCGTTACACCGATAACTCTTTCTGTGTATTTTAGCAACATTTGCTATGTCTTATCCTCTTGCACTGCTGTGACCGCCACTTTGTGTGTCCATGTGTTTTTTGCTTGATAGGAGCAGACCTGCAAGAATCCATGCAGACGTCTTGATGAGGGTGGAAATGGTTTGAGTGAAGGAGAGCAGGATGAACCTAACCAAACTTCAGAGAAAGCACAGTGTTGTAAGCAGTGTGGGAAGACTTTCAAGACGTTATGGATTTTGAATCGTCATATGCGCATCCACACTGGAGAAAAGCCATACCGTTGTGACCAGTGTGGGAAGACTTTCACGAGCTTAGGGAATTTGAATTGTCATATGCGCATCCACACTGGAGAAGAGCCTTACCTTTGTGGCCAGTGTGGGAAGGTTTTCAGACACTTCAATAGTCTGAAGTTTCATACGCGCATCCACACTGGAGAAAAGCCTTACCTTTGTAGCCAGTGTGGGAAGGCTTTCAGACAGTTGGGGCACTTGAATTCTCACATGCTCATCCACACTGGAGAAAAGCCTTACCTTTGTGGCCATTGTGGGAAGGCTTTCAGACAGTCTGCAGATGTAAATCGTCACATGCTCATCCACACTGAAGAAAAGCCTTACGTTTGTCACCAGTGTGGGAAGGCTTTCAAACTGTCTAAATATGTAAATCGTCACATGCTCATCCACACCAAAGAAAAGAAGAGAGTCCAGCAGCTTGGGGATCTGAAAGGTTGTCATCGTCTGCACACAGAAGAACAGCATCAGCATCAGTGAATCGACAATGACAGCGAACAGTTAAAAAGCTAAATTTGAACTCTGTTTAACAAGTTGCTGTTAATAAACGTTTTGCAAAGGTTGACATGTAACCATTTCTATAGTATTCATATACCAGCAACATACATCAACAATGTCTGATCTACTTTGAGCAGTAAACACATGTATACACACTAACACCAGGCAAGAGTGAGGCACCAGCCACATCTTAATATAGCAATACAAGACCATGGTAAAGGAGGCATTTTACAACACTGTACTGCTTTGCTAATTTTGAACTGATGGTAAAACAGAGTGTATTTCCAAAGAGTCTGCAGTGAAACTAGTAAAGCCCAGATAGGCTATGCTTAGCTACAGTGGTGCTTTGGGCTAAATGCTAAAGGAGGATATTATGCTCTCAGTTGCAATGTTAATGTCCAAGTATTTAGCAGGTCTAATATTTAATATGTTCACAGTCTTTAAGTAGCATGCTAGTATGCTAACATTTCCTTATTAGCTCTGAATACAAAGTCCAGCTGAACAAACAAACGTTGCTAGACACATGATACAGATCTCCTCCATGCAGTCCATCCACCATTTCTACAGATATTTTAGTTTTGACCAAAGAGGTCGATCAACCCATGTTGACATCCGTACACCCACATGCAAGTCTGGACCAGGATCTGTGTTTGTGTCAAAATGTACAACTTCTCCAATCAAGAGCCACAGGGCTGCACTACAGCGCAGGATAATTGGGTTAGTGAGGTATGTTTTGCCTAAAACCACAGCTATCAGTGTCATGAAGGGGGCTCTCTGTTAACCTGCTACATCACCATGGTAACCGATACTGGTCTGGTTCTGGTCAGAGTTTGGGATTTAAATGTGATGTGAGAAGCATCTCCCTTTCTCCAGTTCTTATCCCGACCATTCTCTATCAACAAAACAGATTCTCAGCTGATGAAATCTCATGTAAACTGTTGAACTCTATGAAACTGCAGCTACAGTTGAACAGACTGTATGACCTGCGTTACCATGGGAATCTACATGTATCTAGTTGGTGATGCAGAAAATGCATAAATATAGTTTATATTTTCGGTTCATTTTCGGTTCATTTTCCACTGTTGACACAACAGCTAACAGAACACAGATGAGAAAACTGATTATTCTATTGGTATTTATCACAGTGAATATTAGATCAGTGACATGGATTCACTTCTAAAGTGATTTCCACCTCTCCTTCATAATGGAACCGTGTCAGATCTACCTGCTCTTCTTCAGTAACATAATTAAATAAATGAAGTTTAACATTTCTGAACTTCTTTTGTGAAGCTTTCACGTTAGAAGTAAGTGGCTGCATTCAGATAAATACATTAACTTCCACCATGAACAATTGTCCACCAACATTACTCGTCTGCATCACTGGCAGTAACAGCACATTTCACCATCATACATGATTATTTTCTTCTTAGCTCTCCATCATGACAACCTGCTGGATGAAGGAGGCGTCACACCGTCGCTCCATTTTGCCTGGAAGAAGAGTCACATGACGCGTCGAATGCCTCCTTTTATGTGAAGACACACAGAGTCTGAAGAAGAAACCCTGGTTAACAAAGAAAGTTGATAACTGCTGTTCTGATATCTGTTGTCTCTGACTGGGGTTCTGGGTTTTGTTGAGCCTGCTGACACAATGAAAGCCTGGCTGTGTGGAACTTGCTTCACAGTACGCCTCTCTGGACAGCCACCAAAGAAAAGATCCAACAACGTGACACTGAAAACACCAGTGTAGAGGACGACATCCTATTAAATCACTCGTCCACAAACTCTTCAATGAGCCTCGACCACAACCGTCATCACCTCCCAGAACACAACAACCACTCTTGCACTCAGCTGCAGCCTCTGTCCTGCTGTGTCACCTACAGATTCTCTCAGACAACCATGGAAACACCGAGAGAAACATCATCTGCAGCCTCTTTCAGAGGTCCTGCAGCTCCTCCACCTGCAAAACACAAACTCACTTCTTTTTGCTGGAGTTGACTTTGATTCATGTTTGACAGCAGACCTTAAATCATTCACAGAACAGCAGGAATAAAGAAACTACAACAAGAACATGACGGACAAGAAATCATGGATAAGGCTGAGTCTTGGGACCTGAACCAAACTGGACCCGAGTCTGATCTGACAGCTGACATGGACCCACACAGAGCCCAGAAACATTCCACCCCAACACACACATATGAACAATGAATGTTTCCACAGTCAGACTCTGTGTTACCTGATGAAGGTGAGCAGCAGCATCATCCTCTCTGCACAGAAAGCTGCTTGGATACATCCAGGTCTTCTGCTGCTCTGATTGAAGCTTCATGGTCCACAGAACCTCAGGATCAGAACCGGACCTGGGCTGACTGGATGAAACCCCTGGGGTTCAGTTGGACCATGAAGACCTGCAGTCAGTCAGTGTGTCAGTTGGACTTCATGTTTCTTCTTTCAGTCTTCATGAAGCTGCAGGATCCTGAAATGTGAAGAAAGCAGCAGGTTGTCACTTTTTCTGTTCAGCACACATGTTGGATCCATGTTTGTAGTTTTAATAACGACACATGTTAAATCCATGTTTGTAGTTTTAATAAGAGCAACACGTTGAATCCATATTTGTAGTTTTAGTAAGAGCAACACGTTGAATCCATGTTTGTAGTTTTATAATAAAACATGTTGAACCCATGTTTGTAGTTTTTATAACATGTTGAATCCATGTTTATAGTTTTACATTAACACATGTTTGATCCATGTTTGTAGTTTTATAATAACAAATGTTGAATCCACGTTTAATGTTTCCAGCTGACTGCTAATGAAAACCACAGAGCGCAGGCGCAGAGCATCACTGATTCATGTGTTGTGACGTCACAAAGCCCTCTCACCACATCAAAGTACAGTGGCTTTGTAACGTCACACAGCCGTGTGGCCTTTGACACGTCACATCCTGACGTCACAAAGTTTTTAAATACGATCATACACAAGTGTTACACACGTTATTTGTTTTACAGGACAGAAGAGTCGATCGTTGATCTACAAACTGACCGTGAAGACCAGAAGAACCTCTCAGGAACCAACAGAAGCACCAACACAAAAAATGGAGTCACACAGAAACACCCAGGAAGCAGACAGTGAAATGGGGACAGTGGACACCCTCCGTCCACTGATCAGCTCCTTCTTTGGACAAATCCACAGCGAGCAGTTGGAGCTGCTCACCAGTGGGGAGCCGGACTTCTCCACCAAAGCCCTTCTAGCAGAACTGGTGCTACAGATCATAGACGTCTGCGCCAAGTCCGCTCTGACCCACGTAGAATCCACGCAGAGCCAGGTGTGTGAGGAAGACGTGTTGGCGGCCGTAGCTGCTGCTCTTCCTCAGAGCTTCACTGAGGCTTCGGACCATCAGCTGAGCAGCGACAGCGCAGAGACGCTGAAGCAGCTGCTGGTGGAGGAGGTGATGGAGAGCATCCAGGCTTCATCCTCCAGACAGACCAAACGCTCCTCAGTGAAAAGTAGCCCAAGAAGCACAAAGACTGTGGAGAGTCTGAGATCACATCTGAGCTCTGTGAAATCCACAGACAGCGTGGACACGACCTGTAAGAAGGTGGTCCACAGCCTCATCCGGAGGGCGGAGGAGGGAATCACGGAGCCGCTCACTGGCCCCCTGACGGACCCTCAGTCCCTGCAGTCTCCTCGGTGCACCGACGAGGAGCCGTTCGCCGTGTTGGTGGAGGCTCCTCTGACACCGGAGACGGTCAAAGAGGCACCGGAGAGTCCCACCAAAGCCTACGTGGCCTCGGCGGTGAACCGGAGCGTCGCCAGGGCGTTCAGGAAAGCAGAGCTGTGTTACTCCTATGAAGCCCTGCAGGAGAACTTCAGCTGGCTGGTGGAGGAAGTGTGGTCCCAGCTGCAGGACCAAGACATCAACGTGATGTCGGACAGATTCGAGGAGCTGCACAAAAGCATCTTCAAGGACCTGCTGAAGAAATGGGGCCGCCTGGACCACGTCCTGGTTCTTCTGGACCAGCGCACGCCGCAGATCTCCTCCTGCATCGCTGCGTCCATCAAGCAGCACCTGAACAAGAAGCCCTCAGCCATCCGGGGCTTCTTCTGCTCTCTGCGCAAAGTCTTAACCAAACCTTTCAGACGGAACCACTAAAGACTGGAAGGTAGAAAGTGTTGATCTGGAGGAGAATCACTCTGAAGATGAACACAGTTAAGGGGGGAGTCCAGGGTTTTTAAAGTAACAACACTAGTCAGGAATAGAAACAGTAGAAATGGAGAGAACATGAACAACAGTAACCACATTAATATGATTCATGTTCATATTACACTTTAATCACCTAAACTAAACTTAATCTGAAGTTAAACAAAGCAAGCTAAAATAATCCTAAGACTAAAACTAATCCTAAAACTAAAACTAATCCTCAGACTAAAGGATTTAGGATTAGTAACCTAAACTAAACTTAATCTTAAGTTAAACAAACTAAATTCAACTAAAAAGTAAATTAACAAAAGAAAGAAAGAAAAATAAATACATTTCAATAAAATAAAATAAATTTCAATTCAGTTCTTTCTTCAGTTCAGTTAAACTGGTCCATCTCTTCCTCCATCCCTCCCGGCTCGTTGGTCCAGTGGGATGATTTTTACTCCCCAGGTTCAAATCCTGACGAGTCCTTTCAGTGTTTGGAGGAAGTCCTGGCTCAGATGTTAAAGCTCATGATTATAATAATGGTAACAATATTCAAATTATTAATAAATATAGTAATTATAATTGTAAAACACTGTGTGAAAAGTCTAATCAAACAAAACACAAAACTTCCCTGGTTGTCTGTCGGAGGGCTGAGGGAAGGCAGCCAGAGAGTCCCTGAAGCAAAGGGGGGTTCAGGTGACGGCTGGGGGGACAAAGCAGGGAAACAAAGAGGCTTGACTTCATCTATGATCAGGTGGAGAGTGACTGCATAGACCAGGGTTTTACTGAAAGCTGGTGATCACGGCCAGGTGAGTCAATCCTTGCAGCTGCCTCCAATTCCAGCAATCAGCAGACAGAGTGAGAGGTTGGGGGGGAGAGTGAGGGGCAAGCAAAGCCGAGGGAGGGAGAGAGGGAGAAGGAAAGAAAGAGGGAGACAGGCGGGGCTGAAGCAGGGTTCATGACAAATCTACACTGTAAAAACAATCCTGTGTAATTTAGGGTAAAGAACGGACAGCTGTGGTTGGCAGAATTACACTGTTAAAAACACAGTGACAGTGTAAAAGATGTCATGGTTCAATAAAGTTTATTTTAATTTGGTGAACTTTTATGACAACAGCAGATTTCAATCCATTGAGATGCTGTGGTTTGTTGTTACGGGGTTCTTTGTCCTCTGTAGTCGACGTATACATGGCGTTAAGCAATTTATTATATACAACATTGTCTCCAAAGTGCAAAAGATTAGTGCTCGATAAAATTATATTCACAGCTACAGTTGAACAGACTGTATGACCTGTGTTGCCATGGGAATCTACATATGATGCAGAAAACGCATAAATATAGTTTATATTTTATGTTGATTTGCTGCCAAGTTCATTTTCCACTGTTGATACTGCAGCTAACAGAACACAGATGAGAAAACTGATTATTCTATTGATATTTATCACAGTGAATATTAGATCAGTGACATCATCTTCAATATCATAATTAGATAAATGAAGTTTAACATTTCTGACCTTTATTGTGAAGCTTTCACGTTAGAAGTAAGTGGCTGCATTGAGATAAATACATTAACTTTCACCGTTAACAATTTTCCACCAACATCATTCGTCTGCATCACTGGCAGTAACAGCACATTTCACCATCATACATGATTATTTTCTTCTTAGCTCTCCATCATGACAACCTGCTGGATGAAGCAGGCGTCACACCGTCGCTCCATTTTGCCTGGAAGAAGAGTCACATGACGCGTCGAATGCCTCCTTTTATGTGACGACAAACAGAGATTGAAGAAGATTTTATTTGGAGAACTTTTCATGCAAATGTGTTTGTATGTTTGTCTGTTCTGTAGCAGCTCCTCTTCTGTCTGAGGAACGTCTCTAACGGTGAACGATGCATTCTGAGTCTAACTGGCACAGATCTGTTGATGTGTGCAGCGTTTTACACTGTGAACATCAGCTACCCAGCAGCCTTTGCAACCACACTGCAGGTCAGAACTCATCATTCACTGCAGTTTTAAGCAGCAATACACAACATTAACTAACATCATGTTTGGTGACACTGATGCTTGAAGATAAGTTTGCTGTTATTCTTCTTATTGCCAGATATATAGCAGAGAAACAAACCAACAATGACTGTGTCCATCCTGATATGTTGTGTTCACCTGTGATGTAGACGTAATGTGCTTTATTTACAGTAGACATATTTAGTATTTTCCGTTGTTAGTCACTTATTCAATCTAACTCTTAATCTTATTCTATATGAACAGTATAATCTGTGTACAAGTGGTTTTCTACTCTAATAATTAACTGGATTCATAAACTGAAATTAATATAATAACTGATGAGTATTTTTGTGATTGGGTGTAACACTGATTCCTGCCACTAGAGGGAAGTCTTGTATAGTTTTACAGTTCTCTACTGTTTATTTATTGGCGCCTTACTAAATCAGGAAAAGCAGCTCCTTCCTTTAGTAATTGTAATTATTGACAACTTTTAATACAAATATTGAACACTGAAACCCAATGGAGACAATCGGAGATTAAGAACTACATAAAACCTTACTGTTCTTCTGAGAGTTAACCAGTAGTAAAGAATCCAAACTTTACAAAGCCTTCTTTATGAGTGCAACTTGTTCTCTTAATCTTATTCTATATGAACAGTATAATCTGTGTACAAGTGTTTTCTTCTCTGATCATTTTGCTGCCAAGTGGATTCATAACCTGAAATTAATATAATAACTGATGAGTATTTTTGTGATTGGATGTAAAACTGATTCCTGCCACTAGAGGGCAGTATTGTACACTTTTAAAGTTCTTTCCTTCTGTTTGTTTATTGGCGCATTATTGAAGTAGGAAAAGGTGAAGTAGCTCCTTCCTTCAGTCAGGAGGTCTGTGGACTGTCTGTTTCGTTTGTTACAAATATCTGCATGATCTCATCAGTGTTACTTGTTGTGGCAGCAGCTCCTGTGTTTAACCCTCCATCTTGGGTTAGTATGTTCGGTCTCCTGAGAGGTTTCTAAAGCAGCAGCTTGACAACTGGCGATGCTGTTAATCAGGAAACATCACATCATGATTATAATCTAAACGAGCCTCGGAATAAACTCAATAGAGACAATATAAATAAATAAAACTGACAACAATCACTAAAACTGAGATAAAAAGGAAGAATGGGTAGAAGCTAATCAAAGGCGGCACATAAATACTAACTGATGTAATTATTCACAACTTTAAATACAAATATCGAACACTGAAACCCAGTGGAGACAGTCAGAGATTAAGAACTAGATAAAACCTTAACTGTTCTTCTAAAAGTTAATCAGTAGCAAAGAAAGCACATTTTACAAAGCCTTCATTATGAGTGCATAATCAACCACATACTGCTGATGTTCTGATATCTAGGCTCAAAAAAGAGGCAATTCAATCTTTGGAACAGTTCACCTTTTCATGTGACTTTAGAATGTTTTAAATCGTTTGTAGTCTCACATCTTTTCTTTGGGATTTGATTCGATGTTTGCCTTGTACATCCTGACTTCATCTATTACTGTGTTGTATTTTTATTTTCATTCATTTTATTTACTTTAACATTTTAGTCATTGTGTTTTCCTTTTTTTCTTAACTGTACAGTACTTGGGTTCAACTCCTGCTGCTTTTAAATGTGCTTAATAAATAAAAGTGACTTTGACTTATGGCTTAAAAGACTGATGTCCGTGTTCTGAGAAGTATCTAGTTTTGTTTTATTAAAAGAGAACAGAGACCTCATAAGTCACTCTCTGATTTGTTGTCAGATCTTTTGCAGTTGGTGAACATCTGCAATTCACATCCCACAAACACAAGCAGACCCTTGGTATCTTTCTGCAGCTGGCTTCACTTCTTGGTAGTTTCAGTCTTTTTACTGTCAGCTGGGCCTTCAATTAGTAAAACACAATTTAGGTTCTTCCCCAATGAACGATTCCCTAGAAAAAACAAGAAAAGGAAAGCACATAGACAGACACAGAAAAGAACAATAAACAGAGAAATGTTTAGATCCAGAATCCAGATAAGACAAAGTCAGAGACACGAAACTGTAGCGTATGAATGAATGGGGAGTAGCTTTAATTCAGTCTGTAGCTCATGTTTACTTGACTGTTACAGAACAAAGCAGGTTGTCCTCGGCACTGCAGTGAATACAGTAAAGACAATGATCTATTAACAGGCTCTACGTTACTCCTGATAACGTTTTGATGCACTGAAATAGAGGATATCTTAAAATGTGGAGAATATAATGATATAAAACAGGAATATTTCAGAAAGTTTGCCTTGGAAATCCCTACATTTATCAGAATTAAATGACAATGAAAAGCCACAGAAGCTGTCAAGAGAGGGACACCTAAATAAAACATAATTGAATGTGACAATTATCCTGATATAATCTATTAAACACATTTCAGAGAGAGACACAGGAGCAACAAATTTAATGTTTTCCTCATTTTTGTCATTCTTTTGTTCTTTTTACCTAAATTAATATCTATATTTCACTGAATGAACTATATTTTTCATCTGCTAGAACATAAAAAGCCTCTTAGACGATATGTAAAACGCTTTAAAGAATCTAAAGAAGAAGTTTAGTTGCTTTTAACTGAAACCCCAGGATTGTTTTTTATCTTTTTAAAAATTCTAACCTGATGTCCTAAAGATTTCATCATCCTGGATGCTCTGGGCGTACTGTTAACCGGATATTAAAGCCTGCAAAGCTCCTGAATAGATTACAGATGCTACCGAAAGTAAACCTTGGAATTCTGAGTGCACTTAAACGCAGCACGGCTGTTCTAAATGATACGTTCGTTTTTACCACGTATAAGAATGGCGCAGACATTTTAACGAACCCAAAACAAAAGAGAACTGAGGTGTCTTGTGCTTTTAGTAGCATGTTCGTCTATCAAGAAGCCTTCATCAATACCAAAACAGGCCGTCTGGATACGTAGTTTGTTTCCAGCAGACATGTTTGTGTTTCATAACTGATTTCCTTTTAGACATTAGTGGGGAGCTTTATCAAAAACGACAAGATGGTCGGTGACAAAATGGAGGATTTAGTTTCGATTTTTGCTTTGTTTAGTGTTTTGTTCATGTTCGTAGTTTCGGGGTGCATCGGACAGCTGTATCCGTCAGGTGCGGGGCACTCTTTTACCCGACAACAAAGCCCCAGTTCGGTGAACGCAGCGACACACCCCGCTAAAATAATACAAGAGTTCCGGTGTTTAGACGGTTTCCTGTGTTTAGACGGCTCCCACAGCACACAGAGCTAGGCTAAGGTTAGCTTAGCCGTAAAAGTTACGTTTGAACTCACGTAGCTGCTGTGTGAAACTTACCAATATTTTCTATTTTATTTTCAATTAATTGTATTTAAAATACAAATTCATAATTGTATACTTCACTGTCAATAAAATAATTTTCTATTTTACACTATTTTTCACTTAAATCAATTTTAAATACTAATTTATAATTATATATTATACAATACAATGTCAATAAAATATTTTTTCTATTTTCTGTTAAAAACCATCTTAAAGTACTAATTTATAATTTTACACTCAACTGGAAAAAGATAATATTTCTCTTACAGTGTGAAACTGAGGAACAGAAACTGCAGAACATGAAACAAGTAAATAACTAGAACTACAGTCTCTGTTGATCACAAACTGTGGTTTCTTCTGCTGAGACACCAACTAATACTCTGAACACACCCACATGTTTTCCACTGATATCCAGGCCTCAGTACATCATTAATTCACTGGATCCTCTTTACAAAAATCCACCCAGAGCTGCATTTCTGCTGCAGAGACACCAAACAGTCGACTGCTTTAAACCTGAACTTGTGCTGCTCTGAAGTTGGTCAATTATGTTTTAAAGAGTTTAAGGCTTTTATAAGACTGAGAACAAAATGCATAACATGTCCAATAAGATGAAGCTATGTGTAAAATAATAAATTACTTGTGTTTGCAGTCCCAGAATGATAAAGCTGAATATGTAACATGCAGTCGTCATTTTAAAGAAATTGTCCAAAGAAAAATGTAAAATAACGAACTGTTCTTATTTACAACCTGTGCTGCTTCACAAACACTGAATGTCCTTTCAGAAGTAAAAATGTCCAATGAGAGGAAAACAGTTTATAAAAACAATCAGAGGTTTATAAAGTGTTCCTCCTCATGGCAGCCGTTAGTCCATCATGCTGCAGAAAAGGACACACTGTCTTCTGGTCCAGCAGTTTGTCTCATTTAAAGTCCAGGTTCAGGCTGAAGTTCACCTCCAGCTGTGAGCAGAAGATCCATGAAGTCAGTGAGTCTTTAGATTTATGTTCCATCTTCTATATTCCAGAGCAGCAGGAAGCAGGAAACCCAGCTTTTATTTCAGTAAACTGCAAAGATGATGTGTCTGAAGCACATTTACTCTGCAGGACATTGAGTTCTATCTGTTGTCCTGCAGGTGGTTTTAGACTGAGGAGAGAAAAACATTCATTTAAAGCAGAAACTTCACTGACCTCATGAACATTTCAGTGAACAACACACTGCTGTCTTACCTGCAGATGTTACTGGTTTCAGTTGCTCTGATGGTTGTTCTACATCTCCACTTTCCTTTTGGAATAAAATTTGAAAAAAAAAAATGACATAATTCAGTTTCTCAGATAAACCAAGTGTCAACAGTGAAAACACAAGACAGAAACAAACTTACCTGTCTGGAAACGCTTGGACGTCTTTTTCCTCCTATGAAACAAAACCAAGAACAAACCTCTTAATCAGCAGAATCATGACTTGGAAGAAACATTATCATTCAGAAAAAACCATGATAACATTTAATTGTTCTCTGTCATCCTTACCTAGGTATAAACAGGTTATCTTGTTTTTGAAGTAAAAGAAATAAACTAATCCAGCAGGTAATAATAAAAAAACTGGAACAGAGATGATCACAACTACTGCAACATAAGAACTTTCTTCTCCACATTCAGCATCAACAGAAGTTGTTCCTGCTTTTATCTGATGAAGGTTTATTGATTCACATCTGTAAAGACAGAAGGACATGTTTACAGTAAAATGTTCAGATACAACAAATCCTCTGCTGCTGTCAGAGGTCAGGTGTCTCCATGTGGGATTTAAAGCTTCACTTACTGAGTATGTGGCCGACAAGATGGAGATGTTCCATCTGAAAATGTTCCAGCGCTGCAGTCAGAGCACACAGTGTCTGTGGAGGCTGTTCCTGCACAAACACAGATCATAGATGTGTTGAAACCAGTTCAGAACCACATCATGAAGGACTCCCAGTGTCACATGAGGAATGATGAGCAGACGGAGCAACAGTCCAACAGATTTAATCAGCTGATCATTGAGGTGAGGAGAAGATCAGACTGGAATCAGCAGAAGGAAAACATTCAAGGACAACTGAGCAAACATTCATTCATAAAGTAGAGTTTTAGCAGCAAGAAGCACAAAGAACCTTTGCTACAACTGTGTTATATGGTGAATGTGGAGAGATGGTTGAGGCTGCTTCAAAGCTAAACTAAACATCAGCTGTGTAGACCATGTAGTTTTACACAGCTGCTGGTCAGAACACATCATTATTTATCTTCCTTTTATCTGATTCTGGAGCTTCTGTACTCAAATCAACAACTTTATTAAACTATAAGAAGTTCAGACTCCCTGAAGTTTTGCTGTTCTCATTTAAAACCTCACCAACAATCCAAACACCAGAAAACCAACCTGTCTGCTTGATGTATTGTCCTGGCTGACAGCTCCTGTGTTTCTGTGCTGCTACACAGTTGTTCTCTGTAGAGTTCATACAGTAGAATCCCTCCAGTGGTTCACAGACTGTATCTGATGTTGGTGTACATGATGTCTTCAGACCCAAACCTTGAACACATGTACAAGATACGTATCTTCTGCTTAATGTTCAACTTTTTTGAAAGGACTCTGTCAGAACATCTTTTCTCAGTTGTTATACAGCATTAAAGAGAACATAGTATTACACTTCAGCACATAGAAGGTCAGACGTTTCAGGCAAGGAGCAGAGTTTTCTTTGGGAGAGAAGAATTCTCCTTGATGTGGACTTCAGGCTTTGTAGGTTTACAGACCAGCATAAGATAAGATAAGATAAGAAAGCTTTATTCAATCCCCGATGGGGAAATTCATATGCCACCGGTCACAGTCCACTCGTACGGTACACATTGTGACATTTACAATAAATAAATACAAAAAGAAACACCAAATGCCATGGTCATGAAAAACAGGTGCAACGTCGATGGTGCACTGGCTGCCCTCAACACCTACACAAGAAAAAACAGGACAAGCAGTACAAGAGCTCCAAGAGAACAGATAGTCGCAACCAAGTCACAGGTGTTCATTAAAATAACGAAGTGCTGCCAGAATAAAAGACCTTCTGAGTCGTTCAGTGGAGCACTTAGGCATCACCAAACGCTCACTAAAAGAACTTCTCAGTAACATGCAGCAACAAGTCTCATTACCAACCATGAACCTGTGCACAGAGAGACATTTCTACTAAAGCTTCAGAAAAATAATAGAAATCTACCTGCATCACAGTTTAAAGGTGTACAGGTGTAACACTGCCTACGTGCAGTAGGTTTGTCCATGAAGGTTCCATCAGTGCAGGGAAGACAGGAAGTAGATCTTTCCTTGAAGCAATCTCTTTTAACTCGACTTCCTGTTGTAAAGAAAACCAACAATTTGCTTTCATGTAATCAAGGTTTTATTAAATTAAAATGTAGTATAGTATTGATCATGAGCTCTACAAAGTGACATGTACTGATGTCTACTACACTGTCATTCCTTTTACCACCAAATGATTCACATTATTTTTTATTTTTATGGAATAAAACTCCAGTTAGATGGAGGTCTTTGACCAGTTTATATTTGTGAACATAATCAGCAGCATTAAAGTGGATCTTACCAGCAGGACACAGTGGACAGCATCTGTCACCTATCTCATATTCTGTTGGACCACATGTGAGGGTTTGACCACTGAAGACTTTCATCATAAAGATCTGTGGAGATCAGAAAAGGTTCTCTGTCTCAGTGAAGCCTCAGTTTTAATCATTATGTTGATGAAACCAGGTCAGAAAACTCCACAATTCAACCAGAGAAAGACTAAATTAAAGACACGACTAACAGAGAGCAGCAGGAGGTGAAAAATAAGAAACACAGGAATGAAACGTACAACAACAACAACAACCAGAGGAGCAGAACTGTTTGGGTTTCAGTCTATTAAATAAAAGGTTCTGTTACTATCAACGGTGCAGCAATCCAAAGTCCTCTCCTCAGAGTCATTTTATAAGCAGGTTGGCAGCTACTGATGAAAACACAACGTCACTGAGATCTATGGAGAGGAGACAACAAAGATCCCATCATGGAGACAACATCTGGAGACACAAAGTTATATAAAAACAACAGAAACCAGACGAGTCATCTTTGGTTCAGCAGTGACCTGATTCATTTAATGTCATTTACAATCAGCTTTATTTTGAATTAGTGACAAACACAACTAGATTTCTGCCTGAAAGCTGTCTGGGTGCTCTCTGCAGTGCAAAAATAGAACATTTGATTTCAAATTATAACCAGTTTGAAACTATGCAGTCAGGAAGACGTTAATTAAGTGTACCAGTACTCACTGAAGCTAATTTATTACTATTTCTCAGGCTTATTCTTCTTAAAGACTCTTCCAACACGATTGAACTGATCCGTCTTATAAAAGTTATGTATCAAAACTTGTGGCTCGATCAGGAAGGGTGGGCGATGTCTTTTGTTTGTCGTATGGTTTTTATGAAATTCACAAAAAACTGTGTTAAAGCTGAAATGAATGTGAAATCGGCTGGACACCTGCCAGAACCAGCCATCTTGGAACCCTGTAACTCTGGTATATTTTACATTAGAAACTTCATTCAGAGATTGAATGGGTCACAAGGCTTTGAAAGGTATTTAGTAAAAGACCTCAGCAGTCTGTTCTGGTGACTCAGACACTGTTTCAGGTTCTAAAACTAACACTGGACTTAAGGGGTTAACTAAAGTGTGTGTATATACACTATAGTGTATATACACACACACATACACACATATACATTATTACAACAGACATCTGAGCAGGAAACAAAGACAGTCTGGATCCCAGACGTCAGATCAGGATGTGGTTTCTCTGTCTGCCATCATTCACTGTTTATTTCTGTATAAAGGTTCTTTCCTTGGTTTTCTGCTGCATTCAGATCAACTCCACTCTGCAGCTTTCAGACTAAAACAGTCACTTTCTCATGTTCTCTCATGATTTTCTACACCAACATGTCAACAGCTGCTGCTGCGTTGCAGGAAATCATTTCTGCACTAAGGTCGTAAATAAAACCACATTCTGCTGCAGTTTCCTGTAAAACCTGAGACACTGAGAAGTTCTACCGACTTTTTAACAAGATACTGATCTTCCTGGTGCTGAACTGACGGATTAAAACAGCAACAGAGAACAAACAACACGGAGACAACATGGATTCAAACTTACCGTCGATGTAAAAATACATCTCCGTCACGAGGAGCAAAGTAGTTAAAGAATCATGGGAAACGCCACTTTTCATTTGAAATAATAGTAAAAAAAACAATTAAGTGTGTTGGAAAAAGCTCAACATGTTCAGACACCTTTAGATCAGGATAAAGTTATGAACTGAACGGTGGAAGTCAGCACCACTTTAACAGCCACTCCCACATGTGAAACCGGTCATACTGAATCTGCCTCCCTCAGGTTTGGTAATCAGTCTTTATATTGTTATAGTGTGTTGAACTACTGAGTTTAAGAAACATGCAGCTTTATCCACAAATAATCCAAACCATCAAACTCTTCATTTATATTCGTTGAGACCTTCTTAGAAATGAATTAACTTTACATTTACACTCTAAACTACAACAGTTGGATCTTTGAAGTTCAGGCAACAAGTGATGAAATTATGTTCAACCAACAAACTACATGAAGACAAACATCCTCTACAATCAGATGTGTTTTAGTTTCCTGTCTGAACCGTCTGAAACTGTCCAGGTGAATCTGTTCAGATGAAGGAGGAGACTTGAAATCCTGAAGTCAAGGTGAAGAGAAATGAAGGTTTGGATCCAGTTTCATTAAGTTACTACGACTTTAATTAAGTTTAAAATCACAGCAGTTTGGATTTAAATATGAAGTTGATGCAACCTCCAGCTTTACTCTGTGAATCCAACTCATCAGAGTAAAGTTTAAAACCTAAAAGGGTTTGTTCAAATCAGTGAATTAGTTTTAGTTCATCTCGTAATCATGCATTTAATTAGGTTGAAGGTGGATTTATTCCTTATTACAGACCGTAGTTAAAGGTTAAACCACATCAGCAGAATGTCTTTGTCTTTATGCAATTCTGCTCTGTGAATTTCACTTTCACTTTGACTCACTATAGAAGTGGCATTTAGTCAACCTCAGTCTTCTCTGATTCGCAGCACAAAGCTGCTGCTGCTGTTGATGACAGAACACATTCATAAACACTGATGATGTTGA
This sequence comes from Dascyllus trimaculatus, assembly GCA_024666655.1. NCBI lineage: Eukaryota > Metazoa > Chordata > Actinopteri > Pomacentridae > Dascyllus > Dascyllus trimaculatus. The sequence continues at coordinate 21,250 of JAMOIN010000682.1, forward strand.
ATTTAACACCTTCACAGTTTGCTGTTAATTGAAGTGTCCACTGTGTCTCACATGTAATATGAAAAAAGAAAAAATATAAATGTCTGTGTGACGTCCCAGATGCATTCATATGTTTTATTAAAGTAAGTTTTTTTTAGGTCAGTGTTTGTCAACTAAAAAAACTTCGTAGCTGTGTCTCAATTCAGGGGCTGCATCCTTCAAAGGACCCAGCATGAGCGTTTGTTAAATGAGACGGTCTAACCTACGACAATAATTTATTTTTATTGTTTTATATTTTTCTGTATTTAATCTGTAAAAGATACAATTCACCTTTGTCTCCCATTGAGAGTGTTTGTAGTGTATTTTGTATTTTTTTTTTTAAAGGTCTAGTCTACCACGAACTTCCTTTTTGCGTCATGACTTCCCGTAGCGCTGCGCTGGTTGCCTAGCAACCCGGACTGCCGATTTTTTTTTTTTAAATCTGAGGATCAGGATGAGACGACTGTGTTGTAATTTTACCTAATTTTTGACAGAATTTGATCCCGAAATTGTGATTTTTGTTTTGAATATGCTTTATATCCTTGAAGACTTGAGGGGCTTGTACTGTCCAGTGGACTAAATTGTCTGAAAAACAAGAAGCGTTTACAGCTGGTTTAAATGTGTTAACATCATATGAATCTATGATATAAAAATAAGAAAGTGATACGTGTTGTGTTGGGTTCTTTTGCAAATAAAGACTGCTGTTTGAGTACTCACGGAACCTCTTTATTGACTGGCTTCAACAACATAGCCGTTCCTCTAACTCGCTGCCCTGTATCCTTCTTGCAGCACTCAGACACATCTATGCACGGTCTGCCCCCTTGTGGTAACATATGTTATGTTCTGGATAACACCACAATATGAGCTTCAGATATTATGAATCACTACAGTTTCTGGGCTGAGTGTTTCTGATGAGGATCACTAAATACCTGCTGTCTGAACAGAAACCAAATATAATGTATGTTAAACATGTTATCAGATAACTTGGTGGAACTAAACCAAGAACAGTGAGGAGAGTCATGTTTTCACTGGTCTACAGAGGACGAAGGATCCACCGATGCATCCTTCAAATCCGTGGAAAAGAAGGACGCATTCGTCGGCTGCATTTGAAGGAGTCTTCTGATTCAGTCACTGGAACTGAGGACACTGTAGTTGCGTTCACTGAGCCTTGGACTTCAGATTTTCACTGTAAGTGTTCATTGGAGACACCTGCTGGTAAAGATCACTGAGAGCAGCTGAATCACAAACATGCAGCTTCTGTGGTACAAATATCAGTGGCAGCACTTTGACCTGAACACACACAGACTCCTACATTTGTTGATGCTGATTATCTGGAGGCGTTCCTCCCTCTGCTGTCTGACTGTATAAACTGAAGATGTAGTCATGCTGGCCGTTATACAAAGTTCAAATGTAATGCCACACATTACAATGAAATAAAATATTGCACCTGAAAAATGAGACAGAGAAGAAAATGGAACGTAAACCACATCACTGCCACACCCTCCACCTCCACCTGGCTGGCAGCTCTGCCTCCTTTTCCCTTCCCTTATTAGGGTGTGTGTGTGTGTGTGTGTGTGTGTGTGTGTGTGGTGGGCTACCAACACAGAGCATGAGTCTGTGAAGATAAGCCCACCTAGAACACTGGCAGATTCCAACGTTTTATACAGTTGTTCAGACAGCAGGGAGGGGACAGCATGTAAGTGTGGAGAGGAATGGTGGCTGGTTTACATACATCTGCTAATCAGTGATGTCACGACCTAGCTCACAGGAAGGACAAAAATGTTTAAGTACACACATAGCCAGCGAAACATAAATTTATTAAAGAAAGTTACTTGTCATAAACCACCAGAGAACCAACCCAAACCGAACCCCAGACCAAATCTGGAGCTGCTCAAAAAAAGAGAGCCAGAAGGAGGAGTCTGGCACCAGTATATATAGGTGAGCAGACAAAGCCCCACCTCAGGTGCCAGGTATCCTCTTAATTAAACAATCAGCCCAATCACCAAGTGGGAAACCGGCACTGCTGTGGCCGTCACACCCCCCTCCTTAAGACTGAGGTTCCATCTCAGACCCTGGAACAAAAAACAAACATTAACAACAGTCCTCAATTTTTCAACTCAGAATTTAGTCAACGCACAGATTTACTATACAAACCCAGTATCAGGTGAACTTTTCCCATCAGTTCTAAATACATCTCTTACCCCTCTTGGTTTTCATGACTCAGCAACCTTGGATCCGGAGGAAGCACTTTTAAGGGTATGATAAACCAAGAGGCATAAATGCATAAGAGTGACAGTTGAGTCCACTAAGGACATCTCAAATCAAAGGAGCTCGGGACAAGGCATCTGCCATCACGTTGTCTTTGCCTTTAATGTGTCGAATGTCCAAATGATAAGGTTGCAAAAACAAAGCCCAACGCATCAATCTTTGATTTGGATTTTGTAAGGAACGCAAAAATGTCAGGGGGTTATGGTCGGTATAAACTACCAAACCAGACCCTGAACCCACGTAGACATCAAAATGCTGGAGAGCCCAGATGAGAGCAAGGGCCTCCTTTTCGATCACAGAGTAATTTCTCTGATACCCTTTAAACTTCTTAGAGAAGTAGCTCACTGGTCTTGCGACACCATCTTCACCTGTTTGCAACAAAACCGCGCCTGCTCCCACATCACTTGCATCAACTTGCAATTGAAATGGCAAATTCAGCTGTGGAGCAGCAAGCACTGGAGCTGAAGACAAAAGGCTCTTCACTTCATCAAAGGCCTGCTGACAAGATGGAGACCAAACATATTTGACATCAGCTTTCAACAGCGCAGTCAGTGGAGTTACAACAGAAGCAAAATTTGGACAGAACCCCCTGTAGTAGCCAGACATTCCCAAAAACCTCAACAACTCCTTCTTGGTGGAAGGAATTGGAAATTCCTGTATGGCCAGCACTTTAGCATTAATGGGACGTACCTCTCCCTGTCCCACTACCTTGCCTAGGTACGTTACTGTAGCTTTGGCAAACTCACATTTAGCCAGATTAATGGTCAAACGAGCCCAAACTAACCGGTCAAACAGAGCCCTGATTCTCTTCAGGTGGTCCTCCCAGGTGTCACTATAGATGACTACGTCATCTAAATAAACAGCACAGCCCTCCAGTCCACCTACAACTTGGTTCATCAGTCTCTGAAATGTAGCTGGGGCATTCCTTAAGCCAAAAGGCATGACTGTGTACGAATACAAACCTGACGGTGTGACAAAAGCACAGATCTCTCTCGCTCTCTTAGAAAGAGGGACCTGCCAATAACCTTTCAGCAAATCAAATTTGCTGACGTATTTGGCTGCTCCCACCGAATCTACACAGTCCTCCATCCTTGGGAGGGGAAAAGAGTCAGGTTTTGTGACTGCATTTACCTTCCGGAAATCAGTGCAGGGTCTGTAAGTCGAATCTGGCTTTCCCACCAGAAGACACGGGGATGCCCAGCTTGATGAAGAGGGTTCAGCAATGCCATTCTCCAACATGTAAGCTACCTCTGACTCCAAGATTTTACGTTTCTCTGGAGAAACTCTGTAGAACCGCTGAGTGATGGGCTTAACATCCCCCACATCAACATCATGCTCTAACAGATGAGTACGGCCAGGAATATCAGAGAACAAAATGGAATAACTCTGAATCACTTCGACCAACTGTTTACATTCAATTTCCTCCAGATGTTTCAGTAGCATAGGTAGCAGGGCTAAAGTTTCTGAGTTTTTAAGGCGGGGTGGCAAAACCCCGTGAGACAACTTGTCCTCCTCCTCCTGCAGAACAGTGAGAGAATTGTTAGCCAACAGAACAGGGCACAATTTATCAGCCTCACCTGAAGAACGTGCATGATAAGGCTTGAGCAGGTTCACATGACAAATTTTAGTAGATTTTCTTTTATTAGGCATCTCAATAAGGTAGTTCTGTTCTGAAACCTGACGGATTACTTTACATGGACCAAAGAACTTTGCCTCAAAAGGAGACTCAACCAGTGGCACTAAAACCAAAACCTGATCACCCACACTAAACTGTCGCTTCTCAGCTCTGCGGTCAAAGAGCCGTTTCATTCTCTTCTGAGAGAGTTGTAGGTGTTTCTTAGCCATCTCTCCAGCCTCAAAAAGTCTATGTCTGAAACCATTGACATAAGTTATTAAGTTCTGTGGTGGATCAGACGGCATCCACTGATCACGCACCACAGACAAGGGACCACGGACAGTGTGAGCAAACACAAGTTCATTGGGACTAAACCCTGTACTTTCTTGGACAACCTCTCTGGCAGCCAACAAGAGCCATGGCAAACCCTCCTCCCAGTCAGCTTTCAGTTCTGTACAATAAGCACGTAGCAATGATTTTAAATGCTGATGAAAGCGCTCCAGAGCACCTTGACTCTGTGGATGGTATGCGGATGACTTGTTGTGCTGTATACAAAGTTGCTTTAATACCTGTTCAAACAATCTTGAGGTAAAGTTTGATCCTTGATCAGTTTGAACTGTTTTTGGGATGCCAAACACAGAAATAAACTTAGTGAGAGCCTTCAGTACTGATTTTGCAGTAATGTTACGGAGAGGATAAGCATCAGGATATCTAGTTGTCTGACACATTACAGTTAACAAATATGAGCAGCCTGACTTGGACCGGGGAAGAGGACCCACACAGTCCAAAATTAGATGTTGAAATGGCTGACTCATGGCAGGTATGGGCGTCAAAGGAGCAGGTTTTATGACCTGATTAGGCTTGCTGGTTACCTGACAAGTGTGACAGGTCTTAATGAAGGCTGAGACATCACGTTTTAAACGTGGCCAGAAAAATCTCTGAAGTACCCGATTGTAGGTTTTTCTTACCCCCATATGTCCTGCAACATTGTCATGTGCTGTCTGGATTACAGGCATCCTAAATTTTGAGGGCAGAACAATTTGCATGATTGGATCACCACCAAAGTTGTCTCCATGAGGAGCCCACAACCTGAGCAAAAGGCCATCTTGGAGGAAATAACCCTGTCTCACATTTCCAACCTGAGATGAGGGCAAAACCAGGTCATACAAGGACCTCAGAGACTGGTCTTCTCTCTGTTCCTTCACCAACTCTACACGAGAAACGGAAAGCTCCGTTGGCACTGCTAACATTACCTTTTTAAATGCTACAGACTTCTCAGTACCAGTCATGTTATCTTTCAAAGCAGCAGCCATGGCACGGGTGACAACACAAACTGTCGACACTGTGGGCTCTGGTTCAGTCATTTCAGATGAGTCTGGTGGTAAATAGTCTGGTGTTGGTGGTGATTGTGCTTTAACTAACATGTCTGGCAGTGGCCTGCTGTCTGGTTGTACACCTGCCCATACGCGGGCACCTACCAGATCGTTGCCTAAAATAATGTCAACTCCTTCCACTGGCAGTTCTGGACGCACACCGACCTCCACCGCACCCTGTATTAAGTCGCAGGACAAAAACAGTTTATGGACCGGCACAAAAAGAGTTTGCAATCCCATTCCCCTAACTGGAACACAACTAGCTGTGTCAGTCTCTGGAGAGAAAGGCAGAACACCCCCCCTTACAAAAGAATGCAAAGCTCCTGAATCCCTCAGTATTCTTACCGACACCTTTTTGTCACTGCCAATCAATGTCACAAAACCATCGGACATGAATGGAGCGTAACCTGCATCCACCTCAGATGTAGCCATTTGTTTAACATGCATCTGAAATGGGGCCTGAACGTCTGTTGCGTGTCCTAATGACAACCGAGACATGGGTGCAGCCAAACCAGCAGACTTCAACTGTAATATTTTTTTGTCTTTCAGAAGAGGACAATCTTTTTTCCAGTGACCCTTCCGATGGCAGTAATGACACATATTTGGATCAACTATCACCCTCGCCTGTTGCTCTGATTTTTGGGACCCAGCAGCTACCTTCTGTAACTTACCCTTATACTGGTCACCAAAAATGCGCTTGCGAGTCAAAACATACTCATCTGCCAGTACTGCAGCTTCATTCGGACTTTTTACTTTGTGTTCATTAATGTAAGTCGCAACAGTCTCAGGTACCGACTGTTTGAACTGTTCCAAAACAACTAAATCACATAACTGGTCAAAAGTCTTGACCCCAGCAGAAGAACACCAGCGATTGAAATAAAGAACCAACTCTCGAGCAAATTCTACATGTGTCTGTTTATCAGTCTTTCGCCAGCCTCTAAAACGCTGACGATAAGCCTCGGGAACTAGTTCATATGCCTTCAAGATAGTTGACTTAACTGTACCATAATCCTTACAGTCATCAGATGACAAAGCAGAGTAAGCTTCCTGTGCTTTCCCTGTAAGGACACACTGCAACATTAGTGTTCGATCCTCACTAGGCCAGCCTCTGGAGTCAGCAACTCGTTCAAACAAACAAAAAAAAGTTTCTACATCTTGTTCATTAAACTGAGGCATTAACCTCAAGTTACTGGCAATGTCAAAAGTGGAAGTAATGCTCTCTTCATTTAAAGAGCGAGCAGATAACTTACCATCTTTAATTAGAGCCAGTTTTTGTAGTTCCACATCCAGTTTTAGTTGCTCCTGTTTATATTTTATTCTTTCCAACTCTTTTTCATGTTCCAATTTCAAAAGGAGCAACTCTTTTTGCTGCTCAAACGTTAGGCCAGCTTTTTTAGTACCTATAGCCTGGTCCTCAGTATCCAACAATACACCAGATTCACACAAATTAGCTCTGATTATACCTTTTAGGGTTTCCTTTGTCCTCCTTTGATCAACTTCTACAGAAAAATGTTGTGCAATGATTATGAGCTGTTCTTTAGAGCATTGGTCTAACAGCTCATCAGAAGGAGAAGCAATGAAATCTTTGGCTAAATTAGCCATTATACCAGCAAATTCAAAAACCCAACCAACATATGGAGATTAATGTAAGTAAACTAATTAATCTGGTGTCCCGCCTTTCCAGCACAAACCACCCCTGAAGCAGAAAACTCCTCCTATTTAACCACACCAAGTTCCATCTAACCGGGTGAAACAGACTCCAACAAATCCTCACTTTCCTCAAACAAAGACACAAACGAGAGGCGGTCAAAAACACATATTAGAATACGAAGGTATTCTAATATGTTATTTACACACAGATTAACCGTTGCCCGTTGACAGTCCCTTCTAACTGCCTGACAGAATCTAGCTAATCTCCCCACTAGTCTTCAGGTGTCTACTTGTGCGGGTATTTAAGCACACAGAGTTACCGCATGCTCGGTGAAGCAACCGGTTAACGGCGACTCCCCCTGCAGCATCGGACGTGCACCCGAGACAAGTTGCTCTTTCCACGTTCAACACCGCACTACCCGATCCCCAGCGAAATCCAAAAGTGGAAAAACGCTCTTTGCCTACAGAGACATGTCAGCAGCAACTTCCCCACTATGTGTGTGTTTTGACATAAACAGAATAGTACGTGCACTCATTCACAAACTGACAGCAACTTACTACGCCACATGTGACGTCACTACTCCCTAACCGATTCATAAAAACGCGGGGTTTCCCCACACGAGGCTAAACAAAGCAAATGGCAAGTTCAGCATCAGTACCTTACCCAGATGAACAGAATCGCGTTGGACGAGCCCCCATTTGTCACGACCTAGCTCACAGGAAGGACAAAAATGTTTAAGTACACACATAGCCAGCGAAACATAAATTTATTAAAGAAAGTTACTTGTCATAAACCACCAGAGAACCAACCCAAACCGAACCCCAGACCAAATCTGGAGCTGCTCAAAAAAAGAGAGCCAGAAGGAGGAGTCTGGCACCAGTATATATAGGTGAGCAGACAAAGCCCCACCTCAGGTGCCAGGTATCCTCTTAATTAAACAATCAGCCCAATCACCAAGTGGGAAACCGGCACTGCTGTGGCCGTCACAGTGACTAAACACAAAGAAGACATCATGAACAAAAGGGAACTGGAAGACAACAAATGGTAAAGGAGTTATCAGTGACAAAGGTAAATGGTACTTCTATAGCACCTCTCTACTTTAGTGCTACTCAAAATGCTTTACAATGTGTTTCTCATTCACACACCGATCAGAACTTCCAAGCCATCAGGAGCAACTTGGGGTTCAAGGTCTTGCCCAAGGACACTTCGACATGCGGAGGGGCCAGGGATCGAACCACCAACCTTGCAACCCGCTCTACCACCTGAGCCGCCCTGAATGGAAAGATGTTGGAATACAAGCTGTGTCTCAATTCAGGGGCTGCATCCTTCTAGGCTGCATTCGTCGGCCGCATACGTCACAGCGGTGCGACTAAGGCCGTCTCATTTCATTAAAAGTTCAAGACTCCTTCAAATGCGGCCGACGAATGCGTCCTTCTTTTCCACGGATTTGAAGGATGCATCGATGTATCCTTCGTAGCTCCAAATATCCCAAGATTCATTGCGGGCCGGTGACAGTTCGATCAACAGCTGAAGTTTTAACGTCTGACGGCTGACAGAGAAGATGGATGGAGGATTCTAGTTTTAAATATGAGTATTCTGTTACAGTTCACTCCAATAGTACAAGTGCCGAACACATTAAAATTTGTTTAAAAAATCGATTAAGTTACGTTATTGATGTAAACTGCTGCAGTTTAAAACGTTTACTTTCCAGCTGTACAGCTTCAGTATTTTAGTTAGGTTTTAAACGACTTATTCATTTATAAATATTCACATATTTACTCCTTATTTAAATTATTATATGGAAGTAAAATGGTTACTAAATGCTGCTGGAGCTTCTATTGGTGGTGATTCTCTGTAGACCAGTGAAAACACGACTCTCCTCACTGTTCTTAGTTTAGCTCCACCAAGTTATCTGATCACATCTTTAACATACATTATATTTGGTTTTTGTTCAGACAGCAGGTATTTAGTGATCCTCATCAGAAACACTCAGCCCAGAGACTGTGGAGGTTTATAATATTTGAAGTTCATATCGGCGTAGACGTCAACAGATTTAAACCAGCTGTGAACGCTTTTTGTTTCTCAGACAGTTTAGTTCCGTCCCACCGGAGGGTACAAGACCCTCAAGTCTTTAAGTATACTGAAAATTTCAGTCAAAAATTCGGTAAAATTACACCGTAATCTTTATCCTGATCATCGGGATGAAAATTTGTTTGTCAGAGTTGCTAGGCAACAGGAGCGGCGCTACGAGACGTCATGACACAAGCAGGAATTTCGTTGTAGGCTAGACCGTCTCATTTAACAAATGCTCTTGTAGCCTTCTCATGCAGCCTACCCGTCATTCGAAGGATGCAGCCTTCGAAGGACGGGTAGGCTGGGTCCTTTGAAGGATGCAGCCCCTGAATTGGGACACAGCTACAGAGTGACTTCCGGTGCAGGAAAAGGATGTGCTGTTTTCCTCATCACCTCTCGTTGGATAATCAGGTGATGGAGGACAGGGAGTGTTCTCACCTGTCCATTGCCATCACCTGTCATGAAAGAAGGGCTTGGACCATCCCCGGGTCGTTGTACTCCTAGCAGTGGGTAAAATCAGGCCAGCTTTTTGCTCTGATTCTGCTCTGCTGCTTTACTTGGGTCAGTCCGTTGTTGTTGTGTCCAGTTCTCCGTTGCCACTTCCTGCCTGGAGCTGATCTCCTCACCACCACCTGTCCGGATTCCTGGCTCTCAGCGTTCCCCTTCTCCGATCCCTCTGCAACCTGAAGACCCAGGATTCACCAGCCACGCATTCCTCAGACCGCCCTCCCCAGAAACTGTCAGCTAAGTGGTTAATTGTGTTTGCTGCCCCGTGTTACTCGGTTGTGGTTAGTGATCAAGTCTCAACAGTTTCCCTCCAGGGCTTCCGTAGTTTTCCCTGTCTGTGTTCCTGCACTTGTAGTTCTCAGTCTTTCCTGCAGTCGTCGCCATTGTACCTCGTCTGTCACTCCATGCACTGTGATCCTGTGATTCACTTCATTGTGCAAACTTTTATTGTGCCTGCCGTGTCTTCTGTCTGCGCCTGGGTCTTTGTATTTCGGGACAATAACTGTATGAAGTGTGTGAACATAAATGAATGTAAGAGTCTCTCACATGTTGATACTTTAATTTAATGCTTTATCAGTTCACATGCTGCAGCAAAGACATGATAAAGGCCTCGTTCACAGGCACAGATGTGGCATAAAGTACCCAGCTGTAGAACACATGTTGAAGATCCACTCTCAGAGTTCTTGTTTTCTAGTTTTACTGCAGATGAACTAAGAAATATGAGCATGAACCAGCACGCTAACGGTTAAAGTGGACTCAAAACATCATCAAACTAAAATGATCTGTGACTGTCCTCATAATGGTCCCCAGGTTCATCCATCTCTGCTTTCAGCTGCAGAGTTTCCAGAAATTCAGCCTCACATGTAAACAAACCGACATACATGGATGAAAATACAAAACTCCTCTTACTGGAGTTAAAAATGTTGTTCCAGGCGGAAAATGTATGTTTCCTTTCAATCAGACAAAAAGAACCTTTAAAATGATTCATAGAAAAATCAGGTTTTGTGTGAACCTTTGTTTTCCTGCTACACTGGAGGTGAAGAGAACAGAGTTAGAACGACTCATAGAGTCACAGTAGAAACATTAAGGGGAATCACAACAATAAACAATAGAATACAATAAACTAGAATTATCCTTTAACATCATCACCATCATCAAATCTGAAAATATGAAGACACTTTTCAGCTTTATGCTCTGCTCTGACTCTCTGTGGCCCCTGACTCAAAACGTTTCATCCTTAAATAGTTAATATAAATAGTTAATGTAATAAGGTACAAAAGTAGATTTGCTCATTTAAATATGGACATTGTTTAACGAAAAAAAGGAAACCAACTTGTAAAAAAGCAATCAGCACGTCCACTCAACTGTAAAGAGAAAATATTTCTCTTACAGTGTGAAACTGAGGAACAGAAACTGCAGAACATGAAACAAGTAAATAACTAGAACTAAAGTCTCTGTTGACCACAAACTGTGGTTTCTTCTGCTGAGACACCAACTAATGCTCTGAACACATCCACATGTTTTCCACTGATATCCAGGCCTCAGTACATCATTAATTCACTGGATCCTCTTTACAAAAATCCATCCAGAGCTGCATTTCTGCTGCAGAGACACCAAACAGTCGACTGCTTTAAACCTGAACTTGTGCTGCTCTGAAGTTGGTGAAGTATGTTTTAAAGAGTTAAAGGCTTCTATAAGACTGAGAACAAAATGCAAAACATGTCCAAAAAGATGAAGCTGTGTTTAAAATAATAAATTACTCCACTTGTGTTTGCAGTCCCAGAATGATAAAGCTGAATATGTAACATGCAGTCGTCATTTTAAAGAAACTGTCCAAATAAAAATGTAAAATTCAGAACTGTTCATATTTACAACCTGTGCTGCTTCACAAACACTGAATGTCCTTTCAGACGTAAAAATGTCCAATGAGAGGAAAACAGTTTATAAAAACGATCAGAGGTTTATAAAATGTTCCTCCTCATGGCAGCCGTTAGTCCATCATGCTGCAGAAAAGGACACACTGTCTTCTGGTCCAGCAGTTTGTCTCATTTAAAGTCCAGTTTCAGTCTGAAGTTCACCTCCAGCTGTGAGCAGAAGATCCATGAAGTCAGTGAGTCTTTAGATTTATGTTCCATCTTCTGTATTCCAGAGCGACTTTATCATCTGTACAGTGAGATAAACATCCAGCAGGAAGCAAGATTTCTGAGGATTTCAGTAAACTGCAAAGATGATGTGTCAGCATCCAGATGGAGTAAAACTGGAATCTGAAGCACATTTACTCTGCAGGACTCTAAGTTCTACCTGTTGTCCTGCAGGTGGTTTTAGTCTGAGGAGAGAAAAACATTCATTTAAAGCAGAAACTTCACAGGGCCGCCGTATAGCTCACTGAGTTAAGGTGTTCCCACATGGGCGCAAGTTGCCAGCAGTGGTCGTGAGTTGGAGTTTGGCTCACGACCCTTTGCTGCATGTCTCTCTTGTCTCTATACCCCTTTTCCTCTATCATTAAACAATGAAAAAACTCCCCCCCGAAAAATCATTTAAAAAAACAGAAACTTCACTGACCTCATGAACATTTCAGTGAACAACACACTGCTGTCTTACCTGTAAGTGATGCTGGTTTCAGTCGCTCTGATGATAGTTCTAGATCTCCATTTTCCTTTTTTTGATGAAATCGAAAAAAATGACATAATTCATTTTCTCAGATAAACCAAGTGTCAACAGTGAAAACACAAGACAGAAACAAACTTACCGCTCCAGGAATCCCTGGACGTCTTTTTCTTCCTGTTATGAAACAAAACCAAGAACAAACATCTTAATCAGCAGAATCATGACTTGGAAGAAACATTATCATCCAGAAAAACCATGATAACATTTAATTGTTCTCTGTCATCCTCACCTGGGTATAAAAAGGTTTTCTTGTATCTGAAGTAAAAGAAATAAACTAATCCAGCAAATATTAATAAAAAAACTACAACAGGGATGATCACAGCTACTGCAACATAAGAACTTCCTTCTCCACATTCAGCATCAGCAGAAGTTGTTCCTGCTTTTATCAGTTGAAGGTTTATTGATTCACATCTGTAAAGACAGAAGGACATGTTTACAGTAAAATGTTCAGATACAACAAATCCTCTGCTGCTGTCAGAGGTCAGGTGTCTCCATGTGGGATTTAAAGCTTCACTTACTGAGTATGTGGCCGACAAGATGTAGATGTTCCATCTGAAAATGTTCCAGCGCTGCAGTCAGAGCACACAGTGTCTGTGGAGGCTGTTCCTGCACAAACACAGATCATAGATGTGTTGAAACCAGTTCAGAACCACATCATGAAGGACTCCCAGTGTCACATGAGGAATGATGAGCAGACGGAGCAACAGTCCAACAGATTTAATCAGCTGATCATTGAGGTGAGGAGAAGATCAGACTGGAATCAGCAGAAGGAAAACATTCAAGGACAACTGAGCAAACATTCATTCATAAAGTAGAGTTTTAGCTGCAAGAAGCACAAAGAACCTTTGCTACAACTGTGTTATATGGTGAATGTGGAGAGATGGTTGAGGCTGCTTCAAAGCTAAACTAAACATCAGCTGTGTAGACCATGTAGTTTTACACAGCTGCTGGTCAGAACACATCATTATTTATCTTCCTTTGATCTGATTCTGGAGCTTCTTTACTCAAATCAACAACTTCATCAAACTATCAGAAGGTCAGACTCCCTGAAGTTTTGCTGTTCTCATTTAAAACCTCACCAACAACCTAAACACCAGAAAACCAACCTGTCTGCTTGATGTATTGTCCTGGCTGACAGCTCCTGTGTTTCTGTGCTGCTACACAGTTGTTCCCTGTAGAGTTCATACAGTAGAATCCCTCCAGTGGTTCACAGACTGTATCTGATGTTGGTGTACATGATGTCTTCAGACCCAAACCTGTGAACACATGTACAAGATACACATCTTCTGTTTAATGTACTACTTGTTTGAAGTGACTCTGTCAGAACATCTTTTCTCAGTTATTAAACAGCATTAAAGAGAACATAGTATTACACTTCAGCACATAGAAGGTCAGACGTTTCAGGTAAGGAGCAGAGTTTTCTTTGGGAGAGAAGAATTCTCCTTGATGTGGACTTCAGGCTTTGTAGGTTTACAGACCAGCATAAGATAAGATAAGATAAGAAAGCTTTATTAATCCCCGATGGGGAAACTCGTATGCCGCCGGTCACACAGTCCATTCATACAATACACATCGTGACATTTATAATAAATAAATACAAAAACAAACACCAAATGCCATGGTCATGAAAAACAGGTGCAAAGTCGATGGTGCACTGGCTGCCCTCAACACCTACACAAGAAAAAACAGTACGAGCAGCACAAGAGCTCCAAGAGAACAGACAGTAGCAACCAAGTCACAGGTGTTCATTATTCTTGTCATGGACAAGAATAAACACCTGCTTTTTTTTTGCACTGTCTTGCACTATCCACCTGACATTTTGCACATATGCCAGTGTACTTATCTGTATATATTTTATTCTATTCTATTCCACTTCTTCTTTTATATATTTTTTTAATGTTATTTTATTTCTTACTATCTTAATCGTTTGCACCAACAGACCAAGACAAATTCCTTGTAATGTAATAATTACTTAGCAATAAACTTGATTCTGATTCTGATTCTGAAATAATGAACTGCTGCCAGAATAAAAGACCTTCTGAGTCGTTCAGTGGAGCACTCGGGCATCACCAAACGCTCACTAAAAGAACTTCTCAGTAACATGCAGTAACAAGTGTCATTACCAACCATAAATCTGTGCACAGAGAGACATTTCTACTAAAGCTTCAGAAATAAAAACAGAAATCTACCTGCATCACAGTTTAAAGGTGTACAGGTGTAACACTCTGTACGTGCAGTAGGTTTATCCATGAAGGTTCCATCAGTGCAGGGCAGACAGAAAGTAGATCTGTAATCTGTACAATCTCTTTTAACTCGACTTCCTGTTGTAAAGAAAACCAACAATTTGCTTTCATGTAATCGAGGGTTTATTAAATTAAAATGCAGTATAGCATTGATCACTATATTAACTCAGCAAAGTGACATGTACTGATGTCTACTACACTGTCATTTTTTTTTACTAACAAATAATACACATTATTTTTATTTTTATGGAATAAAACTCCAGTTAGATGCAGGTCTTTATATTTGTGAAAATAATCAGCAGCATTAAAGTGGATCTTACCAGCAGGACACTTTGGACAGCATTTATCATGTATCTCATATTCTGCTGGATGACATGTGAGGGTTTGACCACTGCAGACTTTCATCATAAAGATCTGTGGAGATCAGAAAAGGTGAAGCCTCAGTTATAATCATTATGTTGCTGAAACCAGGTCAGAAAACTCCACAATTCAACCAGAGAAAGACTAAATTAGAGACACGACTAACAGAGAGCAGCAGAGGGTGAAAAAGAAGAAACACAGGAATGAAACGTACAACAACAACAACAACCAGAGGAGCAGAACTGTTTGGGTTTCAGTCTATTAAATAAAAGGTTCTGTTACCATCAAAGGTGCAGCAATCCAAAGTCCTCTCCTCAGAGCCATTTTTTGTGCAGGTTGGCAGCTACTGATGAAAACACAACGTCACTGAGATCTATGAAGAGGAGACAACAAAGATCCCATCATGGAGACAACATCTGGAGACACAAAGTTATATCAAAACAACAGAAACCAGAAGAGTCATCTTTGGTTCAGCAGTGACCTGATTCATTTAATGTCATTTACAATCAACTTTACTTTGAATTAGTGACAAACACAACTAGATTTCTGCCTGAGATGTGTCTGGGTGCTCTCTGCAGTGCAAAAATAGAACATCTGATTTCAAATTATAACCAGTTTGAAACTATGCAGTCAGGAAGATGTTAATTAAGTGTACCAGTACGCACTGAAGCTCATTTATTACTATTCCTCAGGCTTATTCTTATGACAGACTCTTCCAACACGATTGAACTGATCCGTCTTATAAAAGTTATGTATCAAAACTTGTGACTCGATCAGGAAGGGTGGGCGATGTCTTTTGTTTGTCGTATGGTTTTTATGAAATTCACAAAAAACTGTGTTAAAGCTGAAATGAATGTGAAATCGGCTGGACACCTGCCAGAACCAGCCATCTTGGAACCCTGTAACTCTGGAATATTTTACATTAGAAACTTCATTCAGAGTTTGAATGGGTCACAAGGCTTTGAAAGGTATTTAGTAAAAGACCTCAGCAGTCTGTTCTGGTGACTCAGACACTGTTTCAGGTTCTAAAACTAACACTGGACTTAAGGGGTTAACTAAAGTGTGTGTATATACACTATAGTGTATATACACACACACATACACACATATACATGATTACAACAGACATCTGAGCAGGAAACAAAGACAGTCTGGATCCCAGACGTCAGATCAGGGTGAGGTTTCTCTGTCTGCCATCATCCACTGTTTATTTCTGTATAAAGGTTCTTTCCTTGGTTCTCTGCTGCATTCAGATCAACTCCACTCTGCAGCTTTCAGACTAAAACAGTCACTTTCTCATGTTCTCTCATGATTTTCTACACCAACATGTCAACAGCTGCTGCTACATTGCAGAAAATCATTTCTGCTCTAAGGTCGTAAATAAAACCACATTCTGCTGCAGTTTCCTGTAAAACCTGAGACACTGATAAATTCTACCGACTTTATAACAAGATACTGACCTTCCCGGTGCTGCACTGACGGATTATACAGCAACAGAGAACAAACAACATGGAGACAACATGGATTCAAACTTACCGTCGATGTGAAAATACATATCCGTCACGTGGAGCAGAGTAGTTCAAGGACCATGGGAAACGCCACTTTTCATTTGAAATAATAGTAAAAAAAAAAATTAAGTGTGTTGGAAAAAGCTCAACATGTTCAGACACCTTTAGATCAGGACAAAGTTATGAACTGAACAGTGGAAGTCAGCACCACTTTAACAGCCACTCCCTCATGTGAAACCAGTCGTATGAAACTGACTTCCTCAGGTTTTATAATGAGTCGTTATATTGTTATAGTGTGTTGAACTACTGAGTTTAAGGAACATGGAGCTTTATCCACAAATAATCCAAACCATCAAACTCTTCATTTATATTTGTTGAGACCTTAGAAATGAATTAACTTTGACATTTACACTCTAAACTACAACAGTTTGATCTTTGAAGTTCAGGCAACAAGTGATGAAATTATGTTCAACCAACAAACTACATGAAGACAAACATCCTCTACAATCAGATGTGTTTTAGTTTCCTGTCTGAACCGTCTGAAACTGTCCAGGTGAATCTGTTCAGATGAAGGAGGAGACTTGAAATCCTGAAGTCAAGGTGAAGAGAAATGAAGGTTTGGATCCAGTTTCATTAAGTTACTACGACTTTAATTAAGTTTAAAATCACAGCAGTTTGGATTTAAATATGAAGTTGATGCAACCTCCAGCTTTACTCTGTGAATCCAACTCATCAGAGTAAAGTTTAAAACCTAAAAGGGTTTGTTCAAGTCAGTGAATTAGTTTTAGTAATTCTCATAATCATGCATTTAATTAGATTGAAGGTGGATTTATTACTTATTACAGACCGTAGTTAAAGGTTAAAACACATCAGCAGACTTTGGCTCTGACTTTAAGGGAATTCTGCTCTGTTACTTTCACTTTCACTGTTCCTATAAAATCAGCTCCTGAACTCAGACAACATCAGTCTTCTCTGATTCACAGCACAAAGCTGTTGCTGCTGTTAATAACAGAACACATTCATAAACATTGATGATGTTGAATTTAACACCTTCACAGTTTGCTGTTAATTAAAGTGTCCACTGTGTCTCACATGTAATATGAAAAAGAAAAACAAACAAACAAAACAAATTCCCTGTAAGATTAAGTTTGATTTATGTGACGTATACATAAACACATAAATCAAACACGTTATTTTTACCCAAATCAAATCTGATATTTCAGCAGAGAATAAAACAAGAGAACCACTGTAATTTAAATATCCATGTTCCCTGTTAGGGATTTTATTACAAGCCTCTGCCAACAAACAGATTCAGCCACTGTCTGGTTCATTCACTGCAATTATTAAAACTGTAAGTCAGAATTAGTTCACAACGAAACCATGACGGTGTTGTAAACTGTGGACAAACTGAGAAACTCATGCTTTAACCAACAAATTCACATTTCTCAGATCAGAATTTACAAACACAAAAGTTTATTTCTAAAGATATAAAGTTGGTTAAATAAGTTTATAAGGTTATTGTACCTGATTTATTGGTTAAGATGAATCAACGAGTGAATTAATATGACAAAATCTGCCGGGTCAGAAATATACAGACAGCAGTTTTAATATTTGTTAAATGTTTTTGGGCTCTTTTCACCTCAGTTAGCCTCTTTTGCTTTCTGTCCACAGGTTTCTGGTTGTACCTTTGATCCTCTTCTTGACTCAGTTGTTGCATTTTCACTAAATTTGTTGTTTTGCAGTCACAGACTTGTTTCTTCAACACCGTCCACATTTTCAGCTGAAGCTAATAATTTATCTGCAGCTGATAAAACGCTGCTTGAAGCCTCATTGACTTGTTCTCTGGAGACACCTGCTGGTTGATGTGGCTGTCCTTTATTGCTGTTACTCATGATCACAAAGACATGACTTAATTCTCATATAACCCCATATAATGTGGGTTAACAGGACTTTAAAGTGCAACGGAGATAAAACAACCTTTTCACAGCCCTGTGTATGTCATCATTTTCAGGAATTTGAAGTCAGCCTTACTTATTTCAAACCTTTTAGGAGCAATAACTCAGTATGAAGGTGACTCCTATATCTCTACATTTTAGGGCATCGGATAATGTGTTGCCGACAGTACAAGTGATTAAAAATGTCAACTATTGCTGGAGTTTTTCACCCTAACCTGGTGAGGACAAGGAGAGTTACTGCAGGGGTGTCCAATCCTGGTCCTCGAGGGCCACTATCCTGCATGTTTTAGATGTTTCCCTCTTCAAGCACACCTGATTCAGATGATCAGGATCATCATCAGGCTTCTGCAGAGCTTGACGATGAGCTGATCATTTGAAAAGGAAAACACACCGTGGCTTAAGAGATTACTTTCAGCAGCTTCAGCTGGCTGCCAACAAACTGAGCACATTTGGGTTTTTTTATCCATCATGATTGTACAAACGTCTGACAGTGTTACGTTACGTGGCTGAAAAGATGAAGCTGCATTAAAATAGGAAACTATTCCAGGGCTGCAAACTGCCTCGTGTTGGATGTGAGAAACCTCATGATGCCCAAACAAATCTCATGCTGGGAAAATTTTTTTTGTTATCAGAAATACAAATGTAATGCAGTAAATCAGAGTCTGTTGCAGTCAGAGCTGAAGGTTGACAT
The DNA here is from genome assembly GCA_024666655.1 of Dascyllus trimaculatus. Taxonomy (NCBI): domain Eukaryota; kingdom Metazoa; phylum Chordata; class Actinopteri; family Pomacentridae; genus Dascyllus; species Dascyllus trimaculatus. The sequence goes on from JAMOIN010000682.1 coordinate 40,179, forward strand.
GCTGCCTCCAGAAGTCTGTAGGAGTCTTTGTGAAACAGCCCGAACATCATGCAACAGCTGGATTTCCAAAGTGAGGAGACTGTGTGTATTTACACATCTGGCACAGCAGTGGTAAGTTCATTTATTCACCCCGACAAAGATGGATCAATCAGAATCAAACTGCAAGTGATTTTCTCCACTTTTAAAACTTGTGACAGGTTCAAGCTCCAGAAAAACTGCTGGTTATAAACCACAATATATATGAAAATATAACATACACACACGTGTTGAATTGAATTGCAAGCTAATGCTCTGTGTTCAGGTTCTTTCCACAGTGAAATATCTCTTTAGGTTTATAAAGTGTTCCTCCTCATGGCAGCCGTTAGTCCATCATGCTGCAGAAAAGGACACACTGTCTTCTGGTCCAGCAGTTTGTCTCATTTAAAGTCCAGTTTCAGTCTGAAGTTCACCTCCAGCTGTGAGCAGAAGATCCATGAAGTATTATAAATAAATACAAAGTAGGTAATAGAAATTGTTAGTAGGCGCTCAGTTCCATCAGATAATGTGCTTGACAGAGTTCAGTTATTCTATGGTTGTGGGGTAGAAGCTGTTTTTCAGGCTGTTTGTCTGTGATTTGATGGACGTGAAGTGTTTACTAGAGGGTACTGGGTCAGACAGATGGTGTCCAGGACAGGATTGATCCCTAGGAATGTTTGCTGTTCTACTGAGGTAGCGAAAGCTGAATAAGTCCTCCAAAGAAGGCAGTGAACAGTCGATGATCCTCTGGGTGGTGCTGGTGGTCCTCCACAGGGCTCTCTTGGCAAACCACACAGTGATACAGCCCGTAAACACTCAAGAACTCAGCTCACTGTTGTTGTATTTTCAGTAAACTGCAAAGATGATGTGTCTGAAGCACATTTACTCTGCAGGACACTGAGTTCTACCTGTTGTCCTGCAGGTGTTTTTAGTCTGAGGAGAGAAAAACATTCATTTAAAACAGAAACTTAATTGACCTCATGAACATTTCAGTGAACAACACACTGCTGTCTTACCTGTTAACATTTTCTCCAATGATCCTGCTCCAACTGTGCTTCCCTTTTTAATGAAAATCAAAGAGCAATAATGACATAATTCAGTTTCTCAGATAAACCAAATGTCAACAGTGAAAACACAAGACAGAAACAAACTTACCGCTCCAGGAATCCCTGGACGTCTTTTTCTTCCTGTTATGAAACAAAACCAAGAACAAACCTCTTAATCAGCAGAATCATGACTTGGAAGAAACATTATCATCCAGAAAAACCATGATAACATTTTAACTGTTCTGTCATCCTCACCTTGGTTTGTTTTCTTCTTTTTGATGAAAAATAAATAAACTAATACAGCAGATAATACTGATAAAACTATAACAGGGATGATCACAGCTACTGCAACATTAGAACTTCCTTTTCCACATTCAGCATCAGCAGAAGTTGTTCCTGCTTTTATCAGTTGAAGGTTTTTTGATTCACATCTGTAAAGACAGAAGGACATGTTTACAGTAAAATGTTCAGATACAACAAATCCTCTGCTGTTGTCAGAGGTCAGGTGTCTCCATGTGAGATTTAAAGCTTCACTTACTGAGTATGTGGCCGACAAGATGTAGATGTTCCATCTGAAAATGTTCCAGCGCTGCAGTCAGAGCACACAGTGTCTGTGGAGGCTGTTCCTGCACAAACACAGATCATAGATGTGTTGAAACCAGTTCAGAACCACATCATGAAGGACTCCCAGTGTCACATGAGGAATGATGAGCAGACGGAGCAACAGTCCAACAGATTTAATCAGCTGATCATTGAGGTGAGGAGAAGATCAGACTGGAATCAGCAGAAGGAAAACATTCAAGGACAACTGAGCAAACATTCATTCATAAAGTAGAGTTTTAGCTGCAAGAAGCACAAAGAACCTTTGCTACAACTGTGTTATATGGTGAATGTGGAGAGATGGTTGAGGCTGCTTCAAAGCTAAACTAAACATCAGCTGTGTAGACTCATTTAAAACTCTACCAATAATCTAAACACCAGAAAACCAACCTGAAACAATCTGTTTTAACTCGACTTCCTGTTGGAAAGAAAATCAACAATTTACTTCCATGTCATCATTGGTTTTATTGAATTAAAATGTAGTATAGTATTGATCGCTATGTGAGCTCCGCAAAGTGACATGTACTGCTGTCTACTACTCTGTCATCACTTTTACTACCAAATTAGATAAATTATATTTATTTTTATGGAATAAAACTCCAGTTAGATGCAGGTCTTTCACCAGTTTGTATTTGTGAACATAGTCAGCAGCATTAAAGTGGATCTTACCAGCAGGACACAGTGGACAGCATCTGTCTCCTATCGGATATTCTGTTGGACCACATGTAAGGGTTTGACCACTGAAGACTTTCATCACAATGACCTGTGGAGATAAGAAAAGGTTCTCTGTCTCAGTGAAGCCTCAGTTATAATCACTGTGTTGCTGAAACCAGGTCAGATCACATTTAAAGATTCAGGTCAATTCAATATTACTTATATAGCGTATATTTACAAAATATATCCTCTCATAGCGCTTAGCTTAGGAAGAACAGAAAACAGAAAGCCCGACAATCCAAAGTTGCTTTTGGATTCCCTATGAGCATCAGTCATGGACGGAGGGAAGGAACAAAAAAAAAAAACCCTAGGATTGGGGGGGACCTCCGACAGAACCAGGCTCAGGGAGGGCGGATATCTGCCTCAACCTGGGTTGGGAGTGGGGATGAGGGGAGAGAGGATGGCAGGACAGCAGGTGGTGAAACCAGCAGCTGCAGATCCAGAGACAGTAGATGACTTATAGAAACACCAGCAAAACATCAGACACACAGTCTGACTCATGGAGTCATATCAGAGTTGTTGAGGTCACATTAGTGTTAAATGACAACAATCAGGATGATGAAAGTGAAGTAATACTGCTAAGCAGAAATCTCATCAGAAAGGAGTTTTAATGTTCCAACTTCAACCCTCACAGAGGAAACACGGACAGTTCACCAACCACAGTGAGTCAGAACACATCTACCTGACTTCTAATTTCTCCAAATCCTCCTGAATTCCCCTTCGGGGAATAATAAAGTAACAATAATAATAATGCATTGGTTTTATATAGCGCTTTTCTAGACACTCAAAGACTCTTTACATTACATTATTCATTCACTCCATACTCCATGGTGGTAAGCTACATATGTAGCCACAGCTGTCCTGGGGTAGACTGACGGAGGCCAGGCTGCCAGTCTGCTCCATCGGCCCCTCCGACCACCACCAACCACTCCCTCTCACACTGCATTCATCTAAAGTATATTCTATTTCTACTCTACTTCACTACCAGTGATATTTCACCACTGCATTAAACTGTCACCTCCCATGAAGCCTCTCTGATGAACACAACAGGCTTCAGTTTCTTATTTTATTGCAGTCAGAAAGAAAAAGTCAGAGAAGAAAGTAATTTTACAGAAACGTTGGAGAGGAGATGAAACCTGATGAATAAATGACTGAAGGTCAAATACAAACTTGTTTTACCAACAACGTTGAAGCTCTCAGAGGTTTTCTTCTCCAAATCATTTTATAAGACGGAGACTTGAAGTTGTTCTTGATCTGAAGACACCACCTCACTGAGAGCTGGGATTTGGTGAGTTGTAGCTGCAGGACAACATCTGGAAGCAGAAAGAAACCAGATCAAAACTGCTCTGACCAGCAGAGAAACCTGCTGACTGTAGATAACAGAATGACTATTAACCTGGTTAGTAGCCAGAGGTCTGCAGGAGAAGACAGGGAGTGTTTGAGTCCCAGATCAGGGTGAGGTTTCTCTGTCTGCCATCATCCACTGTTTATTTCTGTTGAAAGGTTCTTTCCTTGGTTTTCCGCTGCATTCAGATCAACTCCACTCTGCAGCTTTCAGACTAAAACAGTCACTTGCTGCACTTCTCTCATGATTTTCTGCACAAGCACATCAACAGCTGCTGCTGCGTTGCAGGAAATCATTTCTGCACCAAAGTTGGTACACAGGAAGTAAATAAAACCACATTCTGCTGCAATCTTCTGTACAAACTGCAAAACTGAGAAGTTCTACCGGCATTATCACAAGATACAGAATAAACCATATACTGATTATAGATGCTTTAATAAATAACATTCACACATATATTCAGGACACTTACCGTTGATGTGCAAAATTATCTCTGTCACAAGAATCAGAGTAGTTCATGGACCATCGGAAACGCGACATTCAGTTTGAAATAAAATAACATGAAAAAACAACAACAAATTTTAAAAAATGAGGTTATCAAAATGAACGCCGTGAGTATAAAACAGCAAAATATGTTCAAGGAGGACAAAGTTCTGAATTCGAATGGTGGAAATACACCAACATGTCCACAGCCACTCCCATGTGTCTGTCTGAAACCAGTCACATGAAAGATCACTCCCTCAGGTTTCATAATCAGTTATTATTCTTCTAAAATCAGATGTGTTTTTAGTTTCCTGTCTGAACCGTGTGAAACTGTCCAGGTGAATCCAATTCATCAAAGTAAAGTTTAAAACCTAAAAGGGTCTGTTCAAATCAGTGAATTACTTTTTGTTCATCTCATAATCATGCATTTAATTAGGATGAAGATGGAGGTGGATTTATTCATTTTACAAACTGTAATTCAAAATTAAACCACATCAGCAGACTTTGGCTCTGACTTCATGGGATTCTGCTCTGTTACTTTCACTGTTCTTCACTATAGAAGCAGCTTCTGTCTTGCAAACATCTCTGTGATCTTCTTCTTCTGTCCATATGAGGTTTATATTTATACTGATTGTTCTGTGAATGTAGTTGTTGCCTTTTCTCCTGCAAACATAGACTTAGCAGTGAAGCTGATTAAACATTAATATTCTGTAATAAAATATCTCTACAACCTCCTCTGACCGGATCAAGCAATTGTTCCGTTAGCATGAACATTTTAATATTAATCAGCGATATATTAAAGTAATCTTGTGTCTAATAATAGGTGACTTTTGGTTAATTCAGTCAGTGTATTTGAAGTTCTTTTATACAACTATACTTACAACACATTAGTAGCAGTGAAGAAAAGAGGAGTTGTTTCTGTGCTTCCTGTCACAGCAGCCTGGACACTGTTGTAGCTGCTTTTTGTCTTTCTCAACCGCTTTAGCTGGACTCAATGACAGATGGACTGATGAACTGCAAGACTAAACATTAGACCTGTTTCAGTGCACAAACCGTACAAAAACAGAGAAGTAGGGGAGAGGGTGAGTCAACGCTCTGCGACATATGGCTTTTTAGCATTGCAATAACAATAACTTTATTTGTATGGCGCCTTTCATACAAGGTTTGCAGCTCAAGGTGCTTTACAACGAAGAACCATCCACAATATTACAAAGTACAACACTTAAAACATTAAAAAAAATACAGTAAAACTACAGATTTACTGTCCCAACATTGCACAAAAGAATGTTTAGAACATTAAAAAGAAAACATAAAGAATCACCTGCAGCCTTTCACCAGCTGCACCAAGAAAAGTTTCTAAGTTATTCCACCCTGGTGCCAGTGGACCTGTCTGAGTGTGTGATAGGTCATCTGTTGTCAACTCATTTATGTGAACACATCCAGGTTCAGAAACTCTGGACTGACTTACTGAGTTGATGGAACCAACTATTATTTGAGGATTAGTACGAGCAGGTAGTGTTATGTGCCTTGCTGACATATTTTAGATTAATGTTGCCATAGTCAGATTAATGCAGTTGCTCTTACTACAAGATTAAGAAGATGGTAATGAAAATAAACAAATCCAAAGCAAAAAAAAACTTGCATTGTAGTCAAGAGCAATTACATTCTAATGTTTGTTGATATATATTCAGAGGGAGGGGAAAGGAAGGAATGTTCTTAAATTCAGATGAAAATCATTTTCTACATACAATTTGCCGTGGTTTCAGTAATCTCATGGTAACATGGGGCCGAACTAAAGGATCTCAAGGCTAATTTAATCTTAGTGACTTTCACAGTCGAAAGAAAAAGGCTGACAGCTGGCAATAGATCATTGGAAGTGGTGTAATCTATTAAAAATAAGTGTAAAAGTTGTTAGTTTACAGAAACAAACATCCTCCAATGTTTTATTAATTGCACAAATTATTTTTCCCTGGGTTCTACCTTTTCCCACAGTGAAATAATACACATTTAAACCAGAAGGTGATGCTCTTGTGTCGTTGAGCAACAAAAGAGAGCTTCACTGCGCATGCGCAACACAGATATAAACCCGGAACCCGGAAATAAACTGATGCTGGTCTGAGCAAGATGCTTACTTCGATCCTCTCTCTGTCAATCCACAGGTATGATAAAAGCCATTTTTACCGTCTTAAACCAGGTCTAAAACAAATATGAATGCAATGTCAGTGGTTTATCATTGTTCCGAGTGGGCAGTGTTAAGTTTAAGTTTACTATGTGCCGCTAGTTTTTTATTGCAGTTTTTGACAACAGTGGATGTTTACAGGGGTATCAAGAAGCACAGTGGATTCAAAAATGTATGTAGCTAACACTAGCAATGCTAACATGGTAAAGTGTACTGTGAAATGTTGTTAGACTTCCTGGCAGACAGCGGTAAGTGATTAATGATGAGAAAGGTCCGCGTTTTAGCTGTTGTCGAACGCAGGTCATGGGCGCCGCCATGTTGGTTTTGGTCCGCAGAGTTCTGTGCTCTGAGGCCAGTTTGACACATTCAGGCTTCCTTTGTGTGAGTCAACTGGCCCGAAACTCAACCCCGGTCAGAGATAACGGGTATAAACAGGTAAAGGCAAAGGGATGAGTAAAGTATCTATCTGTCTAGATTTATTGTACTGATCAGTGCAGCCGATTATTTCTGACTGACAAAGAATGAGCACATCAGAGCTGTTAAATGTCATATATTTAAACATATAGTACTGAAGTGCATTTAGGTCAGACACCGTCCCATAATGCAGGATATGACTTTAATATTTGGCCAAGTCAAACTGAAATTAATGTTATTCTCTGTAATAAATAACAGTAGAACAATGCATTTTCTAATCTGCCTTCTTTCAGCTGCAGTACCAGCAGTGTCAACGGACTCCCGGACCAAACATAAAAACACATTTTCGTCATCATCAGCTGAATACTGGTAGGTTTCCATGGCAACATGATGCATACAGTGTGTGATACTGTAACTACAAGGCTTCATGCGGTGATATTAGAAATGTACACATAAACATGCTTTTTTCAGATAAAACATTTTCTCTCAGCTGAGAATCTGTGTCATCAGAAAACGCTTTGGTTAGTCTCTCATCTGATTTAAATCTGACTGTCTGAACATAAAAACATACTTTGTGTATCTTTTGTGTTTTTACTCTGCACTTAGTTATTGCAGTGACATTAATTTAATCTCTAATGAACTCAGAAAAGTGAAAAGCATGTCAAGTTTGTTTGTGTCCTTTGTTCTTTGGAGTGATGCTAAATCTCTGTCACAAGACTCGGAGTAGTTCAAGGACCATCAGAAACATGACGTTCGGTTTGAAAGTGGTTGTGTTTAAAACAGTACAAAATATTCCCCTTCCTGACCAGTAGATAGTCATTTTTCCTGGATGATACTGACCTTATTATCCTTAAAATAGAACTGAAATCATCTAACGGAACTGAGGAAATAGTTTTGAGATATTTTGATGTAATTTTCTGACAGAACAAAGTCAGTCTCTGTGGGTTTTTTAATAGAATATACATATTATACAAACTTTTCTTTACTGTAAACACGAGAGTCATAAGGAGGATTATGCATTAGTTTGAACAAAAACAAAATGTTGTGTAATTTTCTGAAGCTTTTTCTGTTGTGTGTGAAAATGTCAGAAAAGGATTTTTGAGGTAAGACGCCCCCCCTATGGACATAAATGGTTTAACTGTACTAATGTCTCTGAAACATATGTGATATATTACCTCGTCCTTTAATTACGTTGGCTTTGTAATTTCAATTCTCCCGTTTTATAACTTGAGAAATAAACTTTTGTGTTTGTAAATTCTGATCTGAAAAGTATGAATTTGTTGGTTAAAGCATGACTGAACAGGTTTCTCAGTTTGTAACACCGTCATGGTTTCTTTGTGAGCTAATTCTGACTTACAGTTTTAATAATTGCAGTGAATGAACCAGACAGTGGCTGAATCTGTTTGTTGTCAGAGGCTTGTAATAAATCTTCTCTCACAGGGAACATGGATATTTAAATTACAGTGGTTCTCTTGTTTTATTCTCTGCTTAAATGTCAGTTTTGATGTGAGTAAAAATAGCATGTTTAAATCCCAGACTGACTGATTTACATGTTCAAATGTCACATTGGAGGATTTAATGCTGCTGATCCAGAACAAACATCATTTTGCAGCTCAGCTCAACTGAACATAAAAGTCTGTGTTCAAAGCTTCATTTAATCTTTTAGAAGCATTCAAGTGTTTTGACTGAACTGATGTTATTTCTACTAGTAACTGAGGAGCGTCTGTGACTTCAGTATTCGCTCAGTTTAAACCAGGGGTGTCAAACTGCGGTCCTCAAGGGCCATAATCCAGCATGTTTTAGATGTGTCCCTCTTCCAACACGCCTGATTCACATGATCAGGATCGTTATCAGGCTTCTGCAGAGCTTGATGATGAGCTGATCATGTGAATCAGGTGTGTTGGAAGAGGGAAACATCTAAAACATGCAGGATTGTGGCCCTCGAGGACCGGAGTTTGACACCCCTGGTTTAAACCGAAACACAACCATGACTCAGGAATCAGGTATGAAAACGGAAAGTTTAAGTTTCCTGACAAACAGGAAAAGGCCAGAACTGCAAAGGAAGACAGTTGGAGTGAAGCGGTTTAAACAGTCAGACAGCCGAGGGAAGAACACCTCCAGATAATCAGCGTCAGCAAATGTAGGAGTCTGTGTGTGTTCAGGTCAAAGTGCTGCCACTGATATTTGTACCACAGAAGCTGCAGGTTTTTGATTCAGCTATCTCAGTGATCTTTACCAGCAGGTGTCTCCAGTGAACACTTGGACTGAAACTCTGATGTCCAAGGTTCAGTGAATGCAACTAAAGAGTACAAAGCTCAGGTGACAGAATCAGGCAGAGTCATAAAGAGTTTCTATTTGACAAACACAGACCTGAAAAATATTAACAGGAGATGAAATAAAGGTTGGGCTTGATGGTTAGCAGCGTCGCCTCACAGCTGGAAGATCCCCGGTTCACGCCCTGCTTAGGACACCTGGGAGTTTGCATGTTCTCCCTGTGCATGCATGGGTTTTCACCAGGTACTCCAGCTTCCTCCCACAGTCCGAAAACATGCTGAGGTTAACTGATGATTCTAAATTGTGCGTAGGTGTGAATGAGAGTGTGCTTGTTTGTCTCTATATGTAGCCCTGTGATAGACTGGTGACCTGTCCAGGATGTCGGCTGGGATAGGCTCCAGAGGATTAACCGGTGTATAGATGATGGATGGGTGGATGAAATCTAGTTTGTTGCTTCCAGCTGTTTGTAGGAGTTCAGTTTTATCCATTTATAAAGCTAGATTTGTCTCTATAATCACTTTTTTCTTTATTATTTTATTCACAGCAGGACATTTGCAGCAGTGACTTAAATGTGCATAAGAAAGTGTTAAAGAACGTGACTAATCATTTAAGTAACTATGGAAACCCTTGTGATTGTCACATAAGCTGCTGTAGTTAGATTATTGTCATTCATTGATTGATTTGTTTTGCCTGTCAGTGAACTTTCTCTCCTCAAATACTCTGCAGCATCTCCTCTCCTGGACTCTATTTAACAGTCTTGACCCCAACAATCAGAATGTTAACTGAACCTGCAATAATCTGATCATCAGCAATCTTCACTGTGAAACATGAAACCAAACTACACCAGTTTGTGAACAATAAATTCTCATGTTGACACAGTTTTCAACAACAGCTGATAAATCTACACTCTAACAAGTAACTCTAGTGACCTGTTCCCACCACTGAATCGAATATGTGGCTGCAAGATGAAAACAAATCTGATGGAATGATCTAGATGAATGTTTTTAAGTTGCAAAAGTTATTTTAATGATTTTGCATCAACTTAATATTGTTTGTAATTTAAACTCACATTTCTGCATTAGTTGATCCATCCATCATCTGTACACCACTTAATCCTCTGTAGGGTCAAGGCGGGTCTGGAGTCTATCCCAGCCGACTCAGGTGCATAAACAGGGAGGACATGCAAACTCCACACAGACAGATCCCAGGCGTCCTAACCGGGACACGAGCCGGGGATCTTCTAGCTGTGAGGCGACGCTGCCAAACCACCGAGTCAACCTACATTAGCTGATTATAAACTAGATTCAAGTTGAGGCAACTTAATGAAAGTGGCTTATTAGCTAAGTTTTTCATCCTCTCTTAAGTCTACTTCCTTCACTAGATCAGCGTATTTCTTTTAATTTGTCAACTTAAAAACAAGAACAACTTGAGTTAGTAGTAAAATGCCTTTGATTGCAAAGGAAAAGCTGATTAATCGAACTCTGTGTAGTTTTTTGGTTGAACACGATTTCATTAGAAGTTTTCGTCACTCTAAAAGATTGAACGTGATTTTTTAGAGTGTGCTACAGAGCTGATGAAAGGACGCAGGTGTTTTTGATGCGAGGAAAACAAAGGAACAAAGGACAGACAGGTGTGGGCGGATCTGGAACAATAGAAGGATTGAAGCTTAGGGATGGTCAGGTTAAAGAAACAGATCCCTGCAAGAACCATTTGTGACCGTTGGTACCGTTTTCACTGCAGATAATAAAGATAAATCCAAACACATTCAAGATTAACAAGGATTGAATGTCTTTTATAGCACTGATCTTTTCTGTCAGTGACGTTTTTGACTACAATAATAGAAATGGAGGTGTGTTATTCATCATGTCATGTGTACATATATGTAAATACATCATGCCTTGTACATCGTCTGTAATCTGCCTTTATTATGTCTTTATTTTTAGCCTTATTGCACGTTTGTTTTGTTGTCCTGCTTCTCTCATGGTTCATCTGTGTCCAGCTGCTGTAACGTGATCATTTCCCAGACGAGGGATCAATAAAGTTTCTCTTAACTGTTATTGTTCTGTGTATAAATGTAGTATAAGACATTCTTTCTCATGGAAGGATTGTTGATTCACATGTTTGTAGCTTCCTTAAGGTTTTCAACTGTCATGCTTGCTCAAGCTTTAAATGGAAATTTGAGCTGCGTACCGTGACTTGTCAAACCATAAAACTCTTGCAGCATGTCTTCAGCAGAAAACAAAGGTTCCAGCTAGTTTGTCTTCACTAGAAGCTTCTCCACTAATGCTGACCAATTCAGAAACACTTTCTCTTCTCTGTTGATGCCCCCTTTTCAGTTTTCATTCTTACTGGGCTGAGACGCCCCTTGTCTGATGAAATGAGATGTAAAAAAAAAAAAAAAAACCCAGATGGATCCCTTTCTTACAAGATCAGTGGCCAAATGTCCAAAGTGAATCAGGTCTAGAACCATAGATGAGTATTTGGAAAAAGTGGTTTAGTCGTACTTCATTGTAAGAAAAACATGTCTGGGAATTTTAGACGAGCAGCAAATTGGAACTGAGCGCCACTGTAATGACGCCTATCAACATGTAGGAACATGTAGGAAGCAATGAGCCACTCCACACAGTGAATCATCTCTCTTATGAAGGAAAAACAAGAAGAGCCACCTCTTTGATTTCCAACAGTCTGGGGGAAACCGGAGACGTGAACAGAGCTCTTATTTCGTCTGCTTTTTCCCCCTGTGGGTTAACATCCTGCATATCATAGGCGGCTTGTGGTTTTATGCAGAGCCAACGCACAACATAAGTCATCTCATTGTACTTCAGGTAGTAAGATGAAGCCCTTAGATTGTTCTATTATGACAAAAAACTCAACAAATCCAAGTGTTTCCCTTTGAGCATCTCTGTGGAGACACTAGGGAGAATAAAAAACATCTAACTCAGTGGTTCTCAACTGGTCCAGCCTCAGGACCCATTATGTCTCTATTAATAACAGTCGCGACCCAAATTTTTGGAGTTTGCTGTTCCTGTTAACAAATTAAGGTTTATTTGGGTGTAGTCTCAACACATTTTGACACAACGTCAGAAAATTTGGGCTTATTTTTTCCCCTTTTCGGTATATTTTGACACTTTTGCCAAGTTTTGGACATATTTTTGGCCCATTTTGACAGATTCTGAGCACATTTTGGTTCATTTTTGACACGTTTTAGCATAAATTTCTCCAATAAGCTGGCAGAGACAGATCTAGAGGTTAATATTGGGCAACTACTGGTGTCACCACCACTAAATATCCTGCTATCGAAAGCAAACGGTGTCATAAGAAACACGTCCTTCAAAATAAAAGACTTTATCCCAGTACTTTTTTTGAGGAGGGGCCCATGCTTCTGCGACCCTCTAAAAATGGCTTTGCGACCCACTTTTGGGCCCCGACCCACCAGTTGAGAACCACTGATCTAACTGGTAGGGCACGTCCCCTCAATACTGGATAACATCACCTACAAGTTCTTCTTCAAAGACCGTTTGAAGGAACTTTTCATTTCCGGTAATGTTCTGGTAGAGTCAATATAATGTTTAAATATCAACGTTAAGAGACTGTTTCCGGGAACATGGATGACAAAGGAGGAACGTTCTCAAATCAACATTCGAGGCCTCAGATTTTTCTAAAAGGTTCCTGTAATGTGAGATATTGACAAAGGTGGAACATTACTCCTGCAATGTTCTGAGGACGTTTTGGGGACGTTGTTGAGGGAACATAATAATCAATGTTCAATGTTTTATAGTGGCAAAGGAGGAACATTCTCAAACTAACGCAGATGTTCTGTAGATGTCACTAAGACCTCAAATGATGAAAGGTTTTTATACTTTAAACTTTATACTTTTTTATACAGAGCTTTAGTAACGTTCTTGTAATGTGATTATATTAAAGGTGGAACATGATCCCTTTTTGTTGAGGGAACAAATTATAGAACATTCTTCCGTAAGACGTTTCCACAATGATATCAAAGGAAGGGCGCGATATTTTAATTACAATGTTTTCAGGACGTCATGGAGACCTCAGCAGACAGAATGCTCTTTATAAGGTGTTTTTGTTGAGGGAACACATTATAGAATCTATAACACGGACTTGCTTTATGTGTGAGTCTGTCAATGTTCTCATTCATGCAGGTCGTAGTCATTCTGGGCAATTCAATCAAAGGCAACTGGACTCACTAAAATCTCTGTGAAGACGTTTCGCCTCTCATCCGAGTGGCTTCATCAGTTCACGCATGTCAAGAGTAGACTGGGCTAGTCCGACTAGCTGGTGGGAAACTCAGGTATTGAACCTCTGTGGACGTGTTTGCAAAGACCAGTGGGGTCTAACGGTCGGTAGTGCTTCAAAAGGGTGACTCAGATGGTGTTCCTTGATGTATCGACAGCTCAATTGGCCTCATGTGACTCTTAACGACTCTGACGACCCCCAACTTCTGTTACATCTTCTGAGTCACCCCTTTGAAGCACGACTGGTCTTTGCAACACCTCCACAGAGGTGGTCCCACGCGTGAACTGATGAAGCCACTCGGATGAGAAGTGTTACGCCCAGCCTAGGGGATACTGCCACGTAACATGAAGAACCATCCTTCACAGGAACCAAGCAGCCAGACGACGCTCTTAAACAAAAGAGTGATCGATTTATTCGCAGTAATAAAAATGTGTTAAACAAAGGACGACTGATTCCAAAACAAATCAGTGGTAATGTGTCTAAGTTGTCAAACTAAAAGAGTGAGCTAAGGCCAAAACAACAAACAAAACCCCAACCTAAACTTCCCATCAAACTTACCTAACAAAACCAAAACTGAGAAAACCAAAAACAGGACCTTGCCTACCTAACTAAACTTAAACAGGAGAAAAATCATTAAAAAGTGGCCGCTCGCTCCTACCAACAATGTCTACACACAGGTTTCTACAGCGCTCAGGCTGTGCTCGAACTGCCGGTTGGTTCTCGTGTAAAGGATGGCAAACGCTGCATCTGCCACTGTGCCACCGCCGGCCACGTCTCCCTTCAGCCTTTTGTGAAATTCCACCGGTAGGTCGGCCAATCCCGTGCTGCCTCGTCACCCCCGGCAGCCAATCCTCGACAAGCAATGGCGCATCGTTTGAGTGCAGTGATTTACTCTCCCCACCTGCTCCTCGGGAAGAGTACAGGTGTGGCAGGATGAGTGTGCCGCCGCTCAGCCTCCCTTCTTGCTCTCTCTCCACCGCACCTGCATTGTTGATTAGTAGGCGGCGCGGTGGGTACTTGAGTGGCGGCGCACACCTGTTCCACATTCCTCCTGAGAAGGCCAGTGGCGTGGCTCGGTTAGTTTGAGGCTGTGGTTTGAGATTCGGGCACTTCGGGGAAACTTCTGGAGTTAAGCATCACTTTAAGGCACGTTATGAGGTCAGCTGATGGTCGGCAGTGTTCATCCTCCCCTGCTTGGGACCGGCTAATTGTAAGGCGACTCCTTTTCCCTCATTCCGGCTCCGCCTCGGTCTGCGGCCGTGTCGATGTGGGCCGCTTCCCCCTAACAGGGCTGCTGTTTATATATATATATATATATATATATAACTCTGCACAGTGGTTGGCACTTGTTGTATCTTGTTTTAACAGATATTGTATGATCAGCCATTGTCGCTCCGCGGCGGCCGGCTCCTCAGGCCGCGCACTCTAGTGGGCTGATCGTCACCTTTTATAGTTGATCTGTTTTTATTGTTTGTCTTTACACTGTTGGTTTTAATTGTACACTGTCCGTCGTTTGTTCATTTCCTTTAAGTGTATTTTCATTATTATTTGTGTTTGTAATTGATTTTTGGCTTTTCTTGTGTTAACAGGAGCTGTGGGCCCTCCGTGCAAGGCAGCCAGAATCCCTTGGTGGTGGTCTTTCCGTTGCAGTGTCGTGCACTCTGGGTGTCCTTATTATTTCTCACGTGGTGTTTTGTGTAGAACCCTTTCCCCGCTGGCTGCCCGGTAAGCCCCAGCCCTAGTCCTTAGTGCTGAATATAATTTAATGTTTTTTTGTTGTTTCTAGTACGGACAGTTATTATGTTGTTTCTTTTAAACAAAACGAATGGCTAGCCACTGCTAATGTTGATTAAAATAAAGATTGTTAAGGCTGTGGAAACATGTCTCAAGCACTTTCTATCAATTAGTGTAATGAACCTGTGTAACTTATTCCGAGCAGTGATCTGAAGCCTTAAAAACTACTTCCTGGGGCGAAATTCCCCAGGTGGCGTTGTCAGCATCCCTCACCTAAAAATCTACCGCCCTGCCACACAGGCACATACATGTATATACACAGATATATTCCCGGACACGACCGCAGTCGTAACAGAGGTGAAACGTCTTGAATTGCCCAGAATGTCCAGAATGAGTGAGTTAAAGTATTCCGGTTAAAAATAACTCCAAGGTTCCTCACAGTAGAACTGGAGACCAAGTAAATGCCATCTATAGTAACTATATTGCAAGTTCTGAGGGTCGAATACAGTAACATAAGAAGAAAACTAAAGTTCATCCTGACATTTATGAAGTCTGAGTGATTGATTTGCTTCAATTGGCTCCACAGATAAATATAATGGGGTGTCATCTGCATAGCGATGAAAGTTTATGCAGTGTTTCCTAAAAGTATTGTCTAAGACGACCATTTAAATGCTTATACCTGCACAATCACTGAATGAATGAATGAAGGAACTGAAATCTGGCAGGTAAACATGATTTAAACCAGTCTCGTGGGGTGAGTGTAACCTCAGTTTCATGCTCAGCAGTCAAGTTTCTACTTGTCTTGTTCCAGTAAATACCAGCAGTGCTTAAAGGAAATTTCATCAGAGCTCAATGCAAGCAGGGTCTGAAGCAGTAATACAACGAATAGTCTTCCCATGAACTTAGAGACTTGCATTTTTTCTGGTTTTCAAGAACAGATATGACATTGTCTGACTGATTAATGAGTTCTTCTGATAAAGTCACATTCTTCACATTTTCTGCAGAGATTCTCAGCAGATAAAGCATTTCACTGTTTTCACTCTGAATCCAGCCTGTTGTCAGTGATGTAACGTAACTGAGTACATTTACTCAAGTACTGGATTTAACTATAAAACTTGTCTTTTACTTCAGCATTTCCATTCATACTTCTGCTCCACTGCATCTCAGAGGCTGGTTTTGTAGTTTTTACTCCACTGTATTTGTCTGACACCTATAATTACCTGTTCCTCCTCAGATTACAGTTTTGTGGTGATTTGGAAGGTCTGAGAAAACTCTTCTAACTCTTAGTCAACATGAACAATCAAACAAGCTTCTTGGATCAGCTGGAAAATAGCATAAAGATTTGTTTTTCTAAACTCGTGAAAAGTTAACTTTAGAAATTTGTGCTTTTTCCAGGACAGAGATGCTACAAACGGCTTGAATTCCTTTGTTCTAAAAACCTCCTGAAAAATTTCTGTTGTCATCAGCTGGACTTACTTTAAAAAATGGAAGATTTTAAAAAGAACGTTCTGTCATGCGAGGCCTCGATAACATCTTAAAAACTCTTTTTGAACGTTGGTTTTGAGAACGTTTCCTCTTTGTTATCATGTCCCATAATCTGACAACATCCTCCGAACATCCTCTAAATGTTGCAGCTAAAACATCATCATCATGTGCTAGTTGGCTTTTAACCTCATAGCAACATTATTTAAAATATAAATATCTTTAAAACCTTCTTTAAACATTAGAGTTATCCATCCATTATCTATACACCGCTTAATCCTCTGTAGGGTCTAGGGGGACTGGAGTCTAATCCCAGTTGACTCGGGCGAAGGCAAGGGACACCCTGAACAGGTCGCCAGTCTATCACTGGGCTACATATAGAGACAAACAAGCACACTCTCATTCACACCTACGGACAATTTAGAATCATCAATTAACCTCAGCATCTTTTTGGACTGCACAGGTCCAAACTCCACACAGAAAGATCCCAGGCGTCCTAACCGGGACTTGAACCAGGGATCTTCTAGTTGTGAGGCGACGCTGCTAACCACCGAGCCACCGTGCAGCCCACCCTTTTCTGTAAAACATTATTAGGACTTGCGGATATTGTTAATAAATTTGAGTTTGTCTTAGGACAGATCCTGATCGCAGTCTGTCCATGGACAATCAGTGATTATCTTGGATCGCGATTTCTACTATTTGTATATGTATATGTGTGTGTATATATATGTATATACACACACACACACACACGCTGGTCCCCCTCTTATACGTCCCCCTCACAAACGACCACCCATCATATACGTGTTCGACCCAGATATGCAACAGTGACCTGAAATGTAGCTTTTGTTACATTATTAATCAGTTAGTACTGTACTGGAGTTATTTTTATGTTGTTACTCCAGGAGCATAGCAGGTTTGCCCAGTTCGCCATGTTTAACCAACCAGGAATTAGAGAGTATTGTAACAGGAAGTACTGCTTTCTTATGAGTGTCAATATGAGTGAGTTTCCAAGTTGTGTTTGATTATTAGACGTTATATATATGCAAGTTTGAGATGTTTTGATATTCCGTATGTGTCAATATAGTAAAGTTGGATCTCAAGTTCATGTAGTGAGACTGATAAGTTTGAATGAACTCTTTAGTGCACCTTATGCATACCAGGAAATGTTTATTTGATTTAAGTGGACATATTTTGATCAAGAGAGAGTTAGCTGGCTGTGAATCTCAATATAGGACGCGGGGTCACATTGGGTGCAACAGTACAAGTCGGGTTGTTGTTACATTTTGGGTCGTTGTTGCATATCGGACTCTAACATACCCACTTCTTGGTAGAGCAGCCACAGTCCCACAGTGTCTACATTTGTAAATCGTTTGCCTAACAGTAGACTGGTATACTTCTGAAGAAATCATTTTGTAACCCTTTCCGGCTTTGTGTAATTCAACAGTTCTTCAGCTGAGATTCTCTGAAAGCTCTTTTTTGTGAGTTATGGCTCACAAACGCAAACTCAAAAAGTCTGAGTGGTTTTGATCAGTCAAAGTGGCTCCAGTCCACACCTCCACACTCATTTTCTCAACAAGACTCCAGGTATTCCAACACCTGACTCCAGTTAGCTTTTTTGAGGTCATTAACTTAAGGGTTCACTTACTTTTTCCACGATCACGGTGAGGCTTTTATGGTTGTTCTCAATAAAGACATTAAAGATCAGAATTTTTCTGCGTTATTATTTGAGGCACATTATATTTGTCGGTACCCCTGACTTAGATGAACATCAGATTTGTAAATTCATTCATTTCCTGTCAATTTAAGGAACACAGTGAGGTGTTTCTGTTGGTTAGTTTACCCTCTTGGACATAAACGTAGCAGACAAAAGAATATATATGCTAATGATTGTCAATATATGAGACCTTCTAAAGACTGAAGTCAAATTTCTTGTCATCCATACACCATTTTGAGGAGGAGGACGTGACATGGGGCTGCTGACAAATCCACCACATTTGACTAAACTGACATTTAAGTGTGAAAACTATATTTCCCGTTACCTTGTGAACAGAGGCTGAAATAGTTGACTGAAACTGAATGTCTCACCTGGCCACAAGTGGTTTCACGTGGTAGGTGTTTTGCCATCGACATTGTTGACACCATTTGAAGGGTTTTTTCTAAGTCAGCCACAAAGTGTTGCAGCATTCAGTCTGAAGCTTTACCCATGTTTCTATATTGTAAAACAACATTTAGAAACTGGTGACAGCCCTCCTTTATGGTTTTATCCCGCCCCTGTTGCCCAGGTGTACCATATGGCACGGTTCCCGATACACTACTTTTCATCGTTTAAACACCACAATCGGTTGTTATGAATCATATCCTTTGTGTCTATCAGTTTTTCCTTCACACAGACTACCCAGTCAAATTTCCACCCATCAATTCCCACCTTTTCACCTCAGCCTCAGCAGCACTTACAAGTCATCACTTCTTTTGTGAAGCGCTTCCTGGCACCATCAGCACATCCTGGCTCCCACACTGAATGCTATGAAAGCCCTGACACTGATTCATTTCCCGCACGAGGGAGCTGGATGTTTGTCCTCTTTGTTCATTTGTTCTCACTCCATTCTTTATTCATCCCTTCACTGGAAAACAGAAGCTCTATTGGGCAGTTTCACTGAATCACATCAGATGATTCTTTTGCTGCAGCTGGCGTCTCTGCTGGAGCTGGATCTCTCCCACCTCTGTTGCTGAAGCTTGTAACTCCTTCAGAGGAGTCATAGGTGTCTTGGTGGCCTCCCTCACTGGTCTCTTTAATGCACAGCCACTCAGTTTTTGAGGACGACCTCCAAATTCCTTCCATTGGGTTTAACTGTACTCCCAGGGTTATTCAATGACTTGGAAATGCTCTTGTATCATCCCCCGACTTCTGCTTTTATTAAACATTTCATTGAATTGCCTAAAGTCTTCATGGTGTAGTTCTATCCAGGAGTACTGACTCATCAGTGACTGGACCCTCAGGTACAGGTGTCGTCATGTGTGTGAGCTGGTTTGAACCAGATTCCCAGACTTCTGTTAAACTGTCATCTGCAGCTGCTTCCCCATCCTGTTTATGCAATGAACTGTAATAATAGAGAAGATCTCTGATGGTTCTTCCCTGAGAACCACAGTTGTTCTGCCTTTCTCCCATGCTACGTGAATTACAATACACTTTATTCAAGCCTCTAAGCGACATCATATGCACATACACTAATCTGGTTTTGATCACATTCATAATTAATTACAAGCAACATGTGAAACCTGGTTATCCACACCCCTATGTACAAGCTCACTAAAATTCAGTTATAATAATAATAATAATAATTTTTATTTAAAAGCACCTTTCAGGACACCCAAGGTCACTGTACAAAGACGAAGTAAGAAAAAACAGATAAAATACAGGTAGGATAAAAAAATAAATAAACACAACATACAATAAAGAGGGTGAGGGACAATGTGAAGCAGTTATGGAGAGTAGGCGAGTCTGAACAGATGATGGATTTGAAGATGGAAAGAGTGGCCGAGTTAATGAGGTCGGGTGGCAGTGAGTTCAGTGGTGATGAGGCAGGCAGAGGGTATGGAGGAGGAGGATCTGAGGGAGCGGGATGGAACCTGCAAGAGATCAGAGAGGTATGGAGGAGGAAGGTAGGGATAGACTTGAAAGTATGCAGGAGGATTTTGTAGATGGTTCTTTGAGTGACCGGGAGCCAGAGAAGCTGCTGTAGGACGGTGGTGATGTGGTGGAATGGAGGGGTTTTAGTGGCGACAGAGTTCTGACCCAGCTGGTGTTTATGGAGGGACTTTTGAGGGAGGCCAGGCTGGAGGTGACGAGGCCGTGGTCGAGGATGGTGGTGGTGTTGGGGGTGAGGGAAGGGCGGAGATGGTTGATGGTGCTCAGGTGGTCTGGAAATAAGCAGACCGGGTGATGTTATTAATGTGAGATTGTTGAGGATGACACCCAGACTCTTAACCTGAGGGGAGCGGAAAACTGACGAGCTGTTGATGGAGAGTGAAGGCCGGCACACACTACAGGATTTTTTAAAACTTCACAGATTTAGAGACCACACACTTGAAGATAACAAAAGACAGATCACACAACATCTCTCTCTCTTCTGATCTTATAGTGTGTGGTGTTCATTACAGAGCACACCACACTATAAGATTCTAAACCGATCCTTCAGCAGACTATCAGGTTCTTCACGCTCAGTATTCCAAATCTCGCGTAGTCAAACGTGACTTCAGTGTAAACAAACATGATGGGAATAACGGCGCTATGAATAACGACGTTACTAACGGCGTTCCTTTATTCAGTAACAAATAATCTAATTGCCTTCCCATCATTATAACGTCGTTACCGTTGCTGCCAAAAATGCGGCGCGTTATTTGAATTGAAACTGTTTATTCATCAGACCATCCAGATCTCTGAGCCGAGGGGCAGAGATTTTTTAGGGCTGTCAGAATTGAAACGTTAGTGCGGATTAATCCATCATCATGTTAATCTGATTAAAAGTTTTAGCGATGGTAACTCTACTTGTTTGTTTTACTTCCTCTTCCGTCAGTCAGCTGAGTCAGCTCGCGTTCTGATAGGTTTAAATCTGGTGACATCACACACTGAGCGTGCTCGGCTGCTCTCGGAGGAAACCCCCACACACTACAGGATTTCTAGTCGCAAATATTAAACATGTTCATTATCTACGATCTCTCCTTCCGAGCGGATCGGAACGGACAAAATCACTCTTACTTAACACACCCCACAACACAGGAACATCAGACACGATGTCGTTTGCAAACATCCGACAATCGAGCCTTTGCTGGCTTTGATCATAAGGGGGAAATCGGCCCGATTATCCTGTAGTGTGTAGCGGCCTTGAGAAACTGTGGACTTTAGATAAGGTGGATTTGGTGCCAGTGAGGAGGATTTCAGTTTTATTGCTGTTTAATTTTAGAAAGTTTGAGGTGAACCATGATTTTAATTCAGAAAGGCAGGAGGTGAGGGACGTGGGAGGGAGTGTGGAATTGGGTTTGGAGGACACGTAGAGCTGGGTGTCATCCGCAAAGCAGTGGAAATGTTAAATTTACCGAAGATATGGTCGAGGGGGAGGAGGTAGGCGATGAAGAGGAGGGGCCCCAGGACAGAAGCCTGGGGCACACCGGTGGTGACTGAGGAGGGATCGGACGTGAGGACTTGAGCTGATTGTGGCCTGTGAGGTAGGAGTGGAACCAGTGAAGGGGGGTGTGAGTGATGCCAATGGAGGAAAGTCTACTAAGGAGGACGGAGTGTGAAACGGTGTCAAAGGCTGCACTCAGGTGAGGAGGTCGTTGGTGATTTTGATGAGAAACTATTTTTTGAGAATTTTGGAGATGCAAGGTAAGCTAGCGTGTATTAACATAGAGCCAAACCATAACAGAAATTATTGCCGGGACTTTCCCCAGCGATCTCAAGACTTTGTAGTATGACACAGAAAAACGCAGACATTACATGTGACTGAGTCAGAGTCGGGGAGAGCAGCCATCTGCCGCAAACATTTGTCAGTATTAATCAGTTATTCACAAGTAAATCTGCAGAACCCTTTAAGGGGAATCAAAAACTAAAAATAACCTTGTCTTTGGGCTGGAACATAGAGCAGCCATGTGAGAACAGTGATTTCCAGCAGCAGGAGTGTTGATAAGATGTTTGCATGTAAAACGGCACATAAAATCCAAACATATAAACACACACATATTAAAGTAAGAGTTGCAGTGCAGAATTTTGAAGGAAAGTACAACATTTAAGAAGTAAAAGGCCTTTTAGTCAAAGGCAGCAGTGAACAGGTGAGTCTTTAACCTTGACTTGAAAGAACTCAGACTCTCAGCAGACCTGATATTTTCTGGTAGTTTGTTCCAGGTATACGGAGCACAGAAACTGAACGCTGATTCTACATGTTTAGTTCTGACTTTTGGAACACAGAGCAGACCTGCACCAGACGACCTCAGTGGTGTGGATTCTTCATGCTGGACTAGAAGGTCTCTGATGTGTTTTGGGCCTAAACCATTCCATGCTTTACATGCTAGCAAGAGAATTTTAAAGTCTATTCTCTGAGAGACGGGGAGCCAGTGTAGAGACCTCAGAACTGGAGTGATGTGGTCCACTCTCTTGGTCTTATTGAGGACTCGAGCAGCAGCGTTCTGGATCAGCTGCAGTCGTCTGATTGACTCTTTAGGCAGACCAGAGAAGATACTGTCTCGGCTAAAGATAAACGCATGGACAAGTTTTTCAAGGTCCTGCTGCGACATCAGTCCTTTAATCCTAGAAATATTCGTGAGGTGATAGTAGGCTGATTTTGTGATTGTTTGTATGTGGTTTTTAAAATCCAGGTCTTAATCCATGACAACACCCAGATTCCTGGCCTGGTCTGAGGTTTTTAACTGAAGTGACTGGAGCTGCATGCTGGTTTTAAGATGCTCCTCCTTGGGTCCAAAAACAACTACTTCAGTTTTTTCTCTGTTTAACTGAAGAAAATTATGGCACATCCATGTAGATATTTGCTCCATGCATTTACCCAGTGCTCATATGGGGCTATGGTCACCTGGGGGCATTGAAATGTAGAGCTGTGTGTCATCTGCATAGTTGTGGTAATCTATTTAGTTTTTTTCTATGATCTGGGCCAGTGGAAGCATGTAGATGTTGGGGCCCCAGGACGGAGCCTTGGGGGACACAAGGGAGCATGGGGAGCATCAGGATGCAGGAAAATGTGATCCTAACCAGGATACAGATGTGCAGACAGACACACTGTCATCCACATGTTGTCAGTATGGAGCTCAGAATGCAGTGGAGAAGCTGAGTCATTTTGAGGTTCCACAAACACGGAGCACTAGTTTCTGGGAGATAAAGAATTGAAACATGTAGAGGTTGTTTTACTTAAAGTGATAATGTTCTGCAAGTTTCAGTTCTCAGTTCTCACATGATGCTGAATGTGGAAAGCTCAGCCCTCTGGTTAGTGTCAGGATTGTTGTTTTGTTCATGTCATGAGAAAGCTTGTTTATTGTATTTATTGAAGGGAACTCCCTCAGTTTTCCACACTGTTGGTGGAAACCTTAAGTTAAGTCACTTGAGTCAGCAGCAGGTGAGTCTGAAGACAAATAAGTTTTAAAAAATGTAAACATGTTGGTGATTCAGTGAGAAAGAAGTTAACGCTCCTCTCGTGGCTCCATCTAGAAACACAACTAAACCTCAGGGTGAAGAGTCGGCTGATGCAGTGCATTGTGGGTGATGTAGAGGTCAAGTTTGACAAGAAGACTTAATGGAATAAAAACACACTTGTGACAGGTTTAAGTGCTAAATTAAAGTGGTATGGTTTAAAGTCACATGTTGTAGGGTGTTGATTCACTGTCTCACCCACTTCTCTTTCTAAATTTAGGTTTATGAACTGAAACAGGCCTCATGCTTAGTCTTGTGTTTCCCCAAATCATCAGGCCAGCAGAGCAACAGGGGATGTGAAGCCCAGAGACAGAAACAACTGGAGAGAAAATAGGACTAACAGCTGTACAGGCTGCTGTGAGAGGAAACACTGAAATAACTCTTCTTAAATAAGTAAATCATCATAAGTAAATGATGTCAACATGACAGAGGAGCGACTCGCTGCTTCAGATATCTACATTTATTTATAGCTATGTCATTTACATAGTTGCTATAGCAACCAAAACTGCATCAGCTGACATCTTCTGTTGTTGTTAACTGTAAACATCATTTTAGATGTGATCATTGTGCACAGCTTGATGGGTTTTAACATTAGTCAGTACGAGAAAGTCAGGAAATAGAATATGATTTGGTCATTTATCTCAAAAAAAAGAACAGAAAAAGTCTGAATTTCATGGCTGTAAGTCTTTCTTTATATGTAGTCAACTGATTTATTTGGAAAAGAACTTTAAATATATTGACTGAATTAACCAAAAGTTACCTATTATTGGGCACAAAGATTACTTTAATATATCACTGATAAATATTAAGATGTTGATGTTAACAGAAGAAGTTGTACAGGTGTTTAATGGATTTTGAACAAACGAGATTTAAAACTATATTTAGTCTGTATGAGCAGGAGAAAAGGCAACAACTACATGAGAACAATCAGTACTAATATAAACCTGATATGGACAGAAGAAGATCACAGAGATGTTTGTAAGATCATTATAAAAAACTAAATATAATTTTATGAAAAGTAATTCTAAATTTTAGTGTTGTTTTCTGTTAGTTTTAAAGTTGCATAGAAAAGTCTGTAAAATTACAGTAATTATCAATAAACTAACAACCTAACAGTTATTTTCTGGTGTTATTCCATTGTAATAAATTACATATATATATATGTCTTTTTTATAGAAAATATACTGCTTTATTTACGTGGTATTTTTTTGTGCTTTCTTAAATTACATGTGAATTTACATGAAGTATTAATTTAACACTTGTCCTCATCGTTTAAAGGTAAATTTATTGGTTTTATATTTACTTTTTCATTCAAACTTAGCTTCATTACATCCAACTGTTACGACCATGTCTAGGGAACCCCAGCTGGAGCATGTGTGCCTCCACTAGTCCCACTCCAAGGAAGGCCAGCCAGCTGGAAACGTCAGGTCAGACAAAGGATTTATTTTACAGGCTGAGCAGAGCCGTAAAACAATGAACAAAAGTACCCTGGCACCCGAAAAGATTTAGAAAACAAAGAGAAAACAAAGACCAGACAAAAGACAGGTTTCTAACGTCAAACTTCTGAACCCAAAACAGGAGAAAACTGGGAACAAATAAAGAGGGATGCTTATTACGTTGGACAGGTCTCTCACTGTCACACGGCTTAAAACACACAGTTTACCAAGCTAATACACCAACAATACTAGACAATACACAGCCGGCTGGCTCTTTGTTGGAAGAGGAGAGAGAAGAGGAACTTGTTTTGTTGTTTCATTTACATTTTTTTTATTGAACACAAGTTAGCAGTTACCATCGATTAAATAAAAGTGCCACATAAATGAAATGATGAATACAAAAATGCACTTTCATACAAATAAACGGAGAGATGAAGAAACAAAACAAAAACTAAAAAGAGGAAAAAATTAGCAGGAAACTTTTAGAGGTTTTCAGGTTTGAAGTATTTGCAGAACTAATGGTACAATTGAACAGCTTTTTTGTTTTTAACATATGTTAAAGGATTGGGATATTGATGTATCTCGTTTTCACAATGAGATCCATTTGGTTTGATCTGTGCCCATTTTGTTTCATGTATATTCTGCCAACATGATTAGAGTCTGAATCAGGAGGGAAAGGTCTTTG
The DNA here is from genome assembly GCA_024666655.1 of Dascyllus trimaculatus. Classification (NCBI taxonomy): domain Eukaryota; kingdom Metazoa; phylum Chordata; class Actinopteri; family Pomacentridae; genus Dascyllus; species Dascyllus trimaculatus. Next base: position 66,038 of record JAMOIN010000682.1, read on the forward strand.
ATTGTATTTTCAAAATAAAGGATGATGTCACTCTCCTGGAGGTTGATCACATGACCTGTTTAGTTGTGGATAAGATTCTGTACATGAGAACAGAGGTTTGCTGGAAAGAAGAGGAGTGGTGTCCGCCTGGTTTAAAAAAGGCTGCTTAGTCATCCTGTCCAATCCGGCAGCTTCACTTCCTCCTCATCCACCAATCAGACGACTCCACCTGTTCCCGCTAATCTCATGCTGACACACACAGGCTGAGAGGAGGAGAGAGACATCTGCCATCTCTAATTTACAAATTCACCAACATAAAAATGAGCCAGGATCATCACACAACATAATGCACTGACGTTTTTCTTGTTTAAACAGTAAATAAATGTAATAAGACTGTGTTTCAAACAATCTACAGCATGTGTTAACTGATGTGAAAACTCTACATTAAATAAATTCAATTGTTCTTCAGAGTTTTCTTTACTGCAGTTAAACATATGAATGCATCTGGGACGTCACACAGATATTTACATGTTTTCTTTTTCATATTACATGTGAGACACAGTGGACACTTTAATTAACAGCAAACTGTGAAGGTGTTAAATTCAACATCATCAATGTGTATGAATGTGTTCTGTCATCAACAGCAGCAACAGCTTTGTGCTGTGAATCAGAGAAGACTGATGTTGTCTGAGTTCAGGAGCTGATTTTATAAGTAGGAACAGTGAAAGTGAAAGTAACAGAGCAGAATTCCCCTAAAGTCAGAGCCAAAGTCTGCTGATGTGGTTTAACCTTTAACTATGTTCAGTACTAAGTAATAAATCCACCTTCAATCTAATTAAATGCATGATTATGAGATTAACTAAAACTAATTCACTGATTTGAACAAACCCTTTTAGGTTTTAAACTTTACTTTGATGAGTTGGATTCACAGAGTAAAGCTGGAGGTTGCATCAACTTCATATTTAAATCCAAACTGCTGTGATTTTAAACTTAATTAAAGTCGTAGTAACTTAATGAAACTGGATCCAAACCTTCATTTCTCTTCACCTTCACTTCAGGATTTCAAGTCTCCTCCTTCATCTGAACAGATTCACCTGGACAGTTTGAGACGGTTCAGACAGGAAACTAAAACACATCTGATTGTAGAGGATGTTTGTCTTCATGTAGTTTGTTGGTTGAACATAATTTCATCACTTGTTGCCTGAACTTCAAAGATCAAACTGTTGTAGTTTAGAGTGTAAATGTCAAAGTTGATTCATTTCTAAGAAGGTCTCAACGAATATAAATGAAGAGTTTGATGGTTTGGATTATTTGTGGATAAAGCTCCATGTTTCTTAAACTCAGTAGTTCAACACACTTTAATAATATAATGACTCATTATAAAACCTGAGGGAGGCAGATTCATATGACTGGTTTCACATGTAGGAGTGGCTGTTCAAGCGGTGCTGATTCCGCCGTTCAGTTCTGCACTTTGTCCTGATCTAAAGGTGTCTGAACATGTTGTGCTTTTTCCAACACGCTTAATTTTCACTATTATTTCACATGGAATGTCGCGTTTCCGATGGTCCCTGAAGTACTCTGCTCCCCGAGACGGAGATGTATTTTCACATCAACGGTAAGTCTGAATCCATGTCTCCGTGTTGTTTGTTCTCTGTTGCTGTATAATCCGTCAGTGCAGCACCAGGAAGGTCAGTATCTTGTTATAATGTCGGTAGAATTTCTCAGTGTCTCAGGTTTTACAGGAAACTGCAGCAGAATGTGGTTTTAGTTACGACCTTAATGCAGAAATGATTTCCTGCAACGCAGCAGCAGCTGTTGACATGTTGGTGTAGAAAATCATGAGAAAACTGCAGAATGTGACTGTTTTAGTCTGAAAGCTGCAGAGTGGAGTTGATCTGAATGCAGCAGAAAACCAAGGAAAGAACCTTTATACAGAAATAAACAGTGAATGATGGCAGACAGAGAAACCTCACTGATCTGACGCCTGGGATCCAGACTGTCTTTGTTTCCTGCTCAGATGTCTGTTGTAATAATGTACATGTGTGTATATATGTGTGTGTGTTTACTGGTTTAGTGAACCCCTTAAGTCCAGTGTTAGCTTTAGAACCTGAAACAGTGTCTGAGTCCCCAGAACAGACTGAGATCTAAAGAATTTTCTGGACTATTGCCAACAAATGTGATGAAGCAGAACAAAGCTGACATTATTGTGGTCACAGCAGGAGTTAAAGGAATGTATCAGACTTGGTGGACTCGGGACACTGGCTCCAAGGTTTTCAGAGTTTGGTAAGTGAAAGAAAGACTGTTAGTGTTGTGAAACAGGCTTGTTGAGTTGAAGAGGAAGGCTGTTAAACTTTAATCAGATTAACTTATCAGGTGACCTCTGATCCTGGTGCAGCGTTGAACAAACCTGCTGCTCAGGTGAAATAAGAAGTCGGAGTCAGTTTTCTATCCAGAGATCAGACTAATCACCACAAACATTCAGATTCATTCCTACATCAGGCTCATCTGAAAATCTGTCAGTGTCATAAAAGGAGCTTTGAAGGAGACAAACAGATGAAGCTGGAATAAAGTGAACTCTGAGCAGCTCCTCACGGTCCAATGATTTCTGTTAAAGCTCACTGAAGAGGAGGAAACCTTTGAACTGCTTTTAGGTTTCAACTGTCTTCTCCTGCAGACCTCTGGCTACTAACCAGATTAATACAGTGGTGGAGAAAAGTTTTCGGACACCTCAATGCATTTGTGAAATGTTGCATTAAGAATCCCTCTTAGGTCTTCAAGTGAACCAAAGTACTAAACAAATCCTAAAGAAGCCATTAAAACCTTAAAATTGATTGGTTCCATAAAAATACATGAGAAATGTTGAGTGTTTGGTCGTTTTGGTTCCAGTGATCCACTAATGAAGGTCGAGCTTTTTACTAAAAGACACAGTTTTTGTTGCTTTGCTTCGTGTCCATATAAAACCAGCACGTTTGAAAGTTCTTCAGAGACAACGATGGCTAAAACAAGGAACCCAACGCAGGAAACACACATGAAGATACAGATTCTCAGCCAGGAAGGGTTCAGCTGCCGCCAGATAACCAGGAAGTACAGATCCTTCAGCAGCTGATTACACTCTGCAGAAATACAGACGAACCAACAGCTTGGAAGACAAACCAAGATCTGGGCGTCCAAAGTTTTATTCAGCAAGAAATGACCACATCCTGATCCTCATGTATGGCTGTGCAGCTGCTGGCCTCACCACCTGCTGTTCTCCCATCCCCACCCCAGCCACTCCTCCTATCTGTCCCTTCCTCCTCATCCCTTTTCCCAACCCGCTATGTGATGACATATGTTGTAAATATGGGCTATATAAATGAAATTGAATTGAACATGTGCAGGGAAAACCACCGAATGACATCACAGGAGCTTCAGCAGCAAACCAAACTGGTGTCCAGTGTTCCACCAGCACTGTACGTGGCCACTTTTAGATCATGGCTAAAGGTCCTACAAGGCTGTCAGGAAGCCCCTGATCAATGAGAGGCAGAGGTTAGCCTGGCGTCGTTGGGCCCAAACACACAAAGCAAAGCATTATCTCCAGCATGTACAGTACCGACTGTCAAACACGGTGGAGGCAGAAACTTTTTTCCACCACTGTAGTTCTTCTGTTGCCTACAGTCAGCAGGTTTCTCTGCTGGTCAGAGCAGTTTTGATCTGGTTTCTTTCTGCTTCCAGATGTTGTCCTGCAGCTACAACTCACCAAATCCCAGCTCTCAGTGAGGTGCTGTCTTCAGATCAAGAACAACTTCAAGTCTCCGTCTTATAAAATGATTTGGAGAAGAAAACTTCTGAGAGCTTCAACGTTGTTGGTAAAACAAGTTTGTATTTGAACTTCAGTCATTTATTCATCAGGTTTCATCTCCTTTCCAACGTTTCTGTAAACTTACTTTCTTTTCTGACTTTTTCTTTCTGACTGCAATAAAATAAGAAACTGAAGCCTGTTGTGTTCATCAGAGAGTGGGGTGTCTTCTGACTCACTGTGGTTGGTGAACTGTCAGTGTTTCCTCTGTGAAAGTTGAGGTTTGAACATTAAAACTATTTTCTGATGAGATTTCCGCTCAGCAGAATTCAACCTGTTTGACCTTTGAGGTGAGATGTTCAGAGGAGCTCAGTATATTGTAAACTCTGGTATCAGTCCACCCTAACAGAGCCACACTGTCTGAAAAATACTTTCAATCTTATCCTTCTGATTGTTGTCATATAACACTAATGTGACCTCAACAACTCTGATATGACTCCATGAGTCAGACTGTGTGTCTGATGTGTTGCTGGTGTTTCTATAAGTCACCATTAAATCTGGTCTCAATGTTGTTCATGATGTACACTTTACTGTGAGCTCCTCTAAACAGTATAGAAACAGTTCATGAAACTCAACAGAGTTAATATGAATAATTAAATGTATGTGTTGATTTCTATAGTTTCATTCTATAACTTCTTCTACCAAGTTTAACTTATGTACAAGCAGTTATTGCCTGTTAATACCAGCATCATTCAGCTGTAGTTAAAGATCATCATCATGCATCTTCATCAGTTTTAAACAGGAAGGCAGCAGAGGTGATGCAGAGTCTCTGCATTTATGGCATGCGGGTGTTTTATAGATACTTCAGGTGGTTTGTGTTTGTTCTGTATCCTGAAGGGCTCCTGATGTGGGTGAAATAAAGTCGTAGCATCACAAAAACCACACTGGGGTTGTGTTGCATTTTCAGTTTGCACAAACTCTGCAACGTGCAGTATATATGTATAAACTTCCTGTGAATACATATTTGTTTAAACACGACTAGATACTAATAATACGACTGAACACTGTTTAAAATCAACATCTATATATAATAGGGTAGACTTGCTGCTCTTGTGCATTTGCAGCACGTTTGTATACGACATAATTACAACTATGCTGGTTAGTAGAGCAGAGCTGGTGTCAGATGGAGCAAAAAACATTTGTTGTTTGTTCATTTAATTTAGTTTTCTGACCTTTGAGATCTTCCACTCGACTGAATTGATTCGTCTCCAATCAGGCCAACAAACAGCAGCTTCCCAGTAAATCAAGGCCCAGTGAGTTCTGCTAGAGGAGTCTATTTAAACAGCATCACTGGTGGATTCATGATGTTGTGATTGAACCAAGGAGGAGTTTCATAGAGACGTGTGAATCCATCAGATTGGCTGAAAGACAACATTTATTCTCAACATCGTTTGATTTCACCTCAGCAAAACCTCTGTGCTGCACAGCTGAGCATCCATGTTGACTGAAGGGATAAAACCAGTATTTCTTGGCTTGTCCTCTCTTGGACCATATTATTGGTGTAAATGATTCATGAAGGTAGAAATATATGGACTAATAAAAGCCAGACAGCTGCAATGCAATCATGGACATCCTTTAATACTACTGGCTCCCCTATGATTGTTTCTGCTGTTAACCTGCCATGCTTTCATGTGCACTGATGCCAAAACATCTTTCTGTTGCCATTACAGCCGTTCTCTCTCTGTAACCATGACGGTCTCTGTATGAACAACCACTAACCACAGCCTCAGTGCGCCCCACCCCTGAAGCAGTCTGAAAGCTTTGCAAACTCATTTTGTTGTCACAATATTAAAAGGGCGTAAACGATTAGTTGATTTTCTCCATCTTTTAGGAGACATCATGCTACACTTCCTGGACTCTGGTTGACTCTCTCTTCCCACGAGATTTCAGAACGAGACTTCTGTCCCACATTTGTCTCTTTAGAAAACCAAACCTGTAACATTCTTCTAATCACAATCTGAGCCTGTCGACGACAAAAACAGCCACTTCAACTCTGACACAAACACTGAGACCCCTGAGACGGCATTGCAGCTGTTTGGCAGCTGTCGGACACAGTGTTCTTTGTTAATACTTGACCGATCCCAAACTACATGAATCTACACTTGGGAAGATGGAGGACTGGGGTCAAGGTTTAACAAATACTGGATTTATCCCTATAAGTGGTGTTTGATTCAGGAGGATGCGTTGGTCTGGAGGTATCGTTGAGGGAAAGTTGAATCCCTTCTCCTGAAATCAGTTAAAGTGAAGCAAAATGGTGAAGAAGCCCAACAAGTTGACATTTCTGTCTGATGTCAGGTAACTTCCTGTACCTTCATCTCCTCACCTCAGGTCTTCTTCTCCACCTTCATGTCTCCATCAGTATCCTCCTCCACTCACCTCTCCTGCTCCTCAGGTGCATTTTATTCCTGGTGGTCCCCATTGGTCATGCCTTTATTTTGATGGTCTCCACTTAAAGGATCAATTTCAGGCTTCACTGAGACAGAGAACCTTTTCTTATCTCCACAGATCATCATGATCAAAGTCTTCAGTGGTCAAACCCTCACCTGTCATCCAGCAGAATATCTGATAGGAGGTGAATGCTGTCCAAAGTGTCCTGCAGGTAAGATCCAACTGGATGTTTTGGTCGTCACATATGAAGTCCTGTCTTCAAATTTGCATCTGACAAATAAAAACTGTCAAAAAAGTAAACATAGACTGGAATTCATGCTTATTTCGTGAACTTTGCACAGTAAAATAACATTTTAATAGACATTTTATTGTCTAACTTGCAGAGAGACTCTATTATTTTGCAGATTTTGTTCTGAAATATTAAAATCAAACACCTTCAGTAAATGTTATGCAGTAAAACAGTTTAATTTCACAGTTTTGGCCTTAATTATTCCAATCAAACACCTTTAATTAAGTATTAACAGTCTTATTTTGAAAGACAAAGTACAGGCCACAGTTGATTCCAAAACACTTTTATTTCATTTTATTTAGATAAAATGTACAATATCAATAATTTGTTTTGCATGTAGAATTACAGAGTTTGAATATGAAAAATATACAACTAATAAGATTTACCTTAAAACAACAAAGAAAGCATTAAATTGACAGAATGAGCATAAATAGAAATGAATAGAAAGAGCTACAGTTTTAATTTGTAATAATTCTTGTCATTCATTTCAGCTCTTTTGTTCTAGATTTACAGATAATGTCTGTAATTTTACAAACTTCTATACAATTCAAATGAAAGAAAACTGATTTAAATGTAATTAAAGAGGATTATTTCCTGTAGAATTAGGAGTTTTGTAGGGAACACAGTGTAGCAGGTGACATGCAAAACGCCCTGCACCACACTGTAGTTAAAGGAAAGCAGGATTGTTTTAAATTAACCTGTTAATTTTGTTTTCAACAGGAGGTCGAGTTAAAACTGATTGTACAGAGTTCAGATCGACGTCATGTCTGCCCTGCGTCGATGGGACATATATGGACAAACCCACTGGAAAGAAGGAGTGTTTACTCTGTACAGTCTGTGACGCAGGTAGATTTACGTTGCTATGTGACGGATGTTGTGATGGAAACTTATCTGGCTGCTGCCTGTTCCTCTGTTACGCTCTGATAACTGAGACAGCTGCTCTATACTGACTTAACAGAGACTCATTTTGATTAGTTCATTACACATTAGATTCAGATTGTTTGAGTATTTATGACCTATTTATATCATATTTCATCTGTATATGAAGCAGTGATGAGCTGTTTTACATCTGTGTTAGTTGCCGTGACAACAGACCAACCTTTACGTCCAACCTCTGAAGTCAAATGTCCACTTGCTGATGTGTACAGTTGGTTTAAATCAAATCCAGATGATCAAAGTTCAAAGTTTTCTGTGTATCTTCAATCTTTTCTGACAGGTTCGGGTCTGAAGGTGAAGACATCATGTACAGCAACATCAGATACAGTCTGTGAACCACTGGAGGGATTCTACTGTTCTGACCGAATAGGGGAGAACTGTGTAGCAGCACAGAAACACAGGAGCTGTCAGCCAGGACAATACATCAATCAGACAGGTTGGTTTTCTGGTCTTGAGATTATTGGTAGAGTTTTAAATGAGTCTACACAGCTGATGTTTAGTTTAGCTTTGAAGCAGCCTCAACCATCTCTCCACATTCACCATATAACACAGTTGTAGCAAAGGTTCTTTGTGCTTCTTGCAGCTAAAACTCTACTTTATGAATGAATGTTTGCTCAGTTGTCCTCGAATGTTTTCCTTCTGCTGATTCCAGTCTGATCTTCTCCTCACCTCAATGATCAGCTGATTAAATCTGTTGGACTGTTGCTCCGTCTGCTCATCATTCCTCATGTGACACTGGGAGTCCTTCATGATGTGGTTCTGAACTGGTTTCAACACATCTATGATCTGTGTTTGTGCAGGAACAGCCTCCACAGACACTGTGTGCTCTGACTGCAGCGCTGGAACATTTTCAGATGGAACATCTCCATCTTGTCGGCCACATACTCAGTAAGTGAAGCTTTAAATCCCACATGGAGACACCTGACCTCTGACAGCAGCAGAGGATTTGTTGTATCTGAACATTTTACTGTAAACATGTCCTTCTGTCTTTACAGATGTGAATCAATAAACCTTCAACTGATAAAAGCAGGAACAACTTCTGCTGATGCTGAATGTGGAGAAGGACGTTCTTATGTTCTAGTAGCTGTGATCATCACTATTATAGTTTTTTTATTAATATCTACTGGATTATTTTATTTACTTTGGCTCAAAAAGAAGGAAACCCGTTTAAACCTAGGTGAGGATGACAGAACAATTTAATGTTATCATGGTTTTTCTGGATGATAATGTTTCTTCCAAGTCATGATTCTGCTGATTAAGAGGTTTGTTCTTGGTTTTGTTTCATAACAGGAGGAAAAAGACGTCAAGGGATTCCTGGAGCGGTAAGTTTGTTTCTGTCTTGTGTTTTCACTGTTGACACTTGGTTTATCTGAGGAACTGAATTATGTCATTTTTTTCGATTTTGTCAAAAAAAGGAAAATGGAGATACAGAACTATCATCAGAGCGACTGAAACCAGCATCACCTACAGGTAAGACAGCAGTGTGTTGTTCACTGAAATGTTCATGAAGTTTCTGTTTATTTTAAGGATTTTTTGGAGGAGCTTTTTCATTGTTTAATGATAGAGGAAAGGGGGTATAGAGACGAGAGAGACATGCAGCAAAGGGTCGTGAGCCAAACTCGAACTCACGACCGCTGCTGGCGACCTGCACCCATGTGGTAACACCTTAACTCAGTGAGCTATACGGCGGCCCTGTGACATTTCTATTTTAAATGAATGTTTTTCTCTCCTCAGACTAAAACCACCTGCAGGACAACAGGTAGAACTCAGTGTCCTGCAGAGTAAATGTGATTCAGACTCCAGTTTTACTCCATCTGGATGCTGACACATCATCTTTGCAGTTTACTGAAATCCTCAGAAATCTTGCTTCCTGCTGGATGTTTATCTCACTGTACAGATGATAAAGTCGCTCTGGAATACAGAAGATGGAACATAAATCTAAAGACTCGCTGACTTCATGGATCTTCTGCTCACAGCTGGAGGTGAACTTCAGACTGAACCTGGACTTTAAATGAGACAAACTGCTGGACCAGAAGACAGTGTGTCCTTTTCTGCAGCATGATGGACTAACGGCTGCCATGAGGAGGAACACTTTATAAACCTCTGATCATTTTTTAAAAACTGTTTTCCTCTCATTGGACTTTTTAATGTCTGAAAGGACATTCAGTGTTTGTGAAGCAGCACAAGTTGTAAATATGAACAGTTCGTTATTTTACATTTTTCTTTTGACAGTTTCTTTAAAATGACGACTGCATGTTACATATTCAGCTTTATCATTCTGGGACTGCAAACACAAGTGGAGTAATTTATTATTTTAAACACAGCTTCATCTTTTTGGACATGTTATGCATTTTGTTCTCAGTCTTATAGAAGCCTTAAACTCTTTAAAACATAATTCACCAACTTCAAAGCAGCACAAGTTCAGGTTTAAGGTCGACTGTTTGGTGTCTCTGCAGCAGAAATGCAGCTCTGGATGGATTTTTGTAAAGAGGATCCAGTGAATTAATGATGTACTGAGGCCTGGATATCAGTGGAAAACGTGGATGTGTTCAGAGTATTAGTTGGTGTCTCAGCAGAAGAAACCACAGTTTCTGGTCAACAGAGACTCTAGTTCTAGTAATTTGCTTGTTTCATGTTCTGCAGTTTCTGTTCCTCAGTTTTTACACTGTAAGAGGAATATTTTCTCTTTCCAGTTGAGTGGACATGCTGATTGCTTTTTTCTTTAAACAATGTCCATATTTACTTTATTGACTTAATGTTTTCAGATCTAATGTCCACAGTGACCCTAAAGGATAATTCTAGTTTATTGTATTCTGTTGTTTATTGTTGTGATTCCCATTAATGTTTCTACTGTGACTCTATGAGTCGTTCTAACTCTGTTCTCTTCACCTCCAGTGCAGCAGGAAAACAAGGATTCACACAAAACCTGATTTTTCTATGAATCATTATAAAGGTTCTTTTGTCTGATTGAAAGGAAACATACATTTACCACCTGGAACGACATTTTTAACTTCAATAAGGGGAGTTTTGTATTTTCATCCATGTACGTCGGTTTGTTTACATGTGAGGCTGAATTTCTGGAAACTCTGCAGCTGAAAGCAGAGATGGATGAACCTGGGGACCATTATGAGGACAGTCACGGATCATTTTAGTTTGATGCCTGGCCGTGTTTTTTCACGTTAAGGAAACTAAAGCAAATGGAAGAAGAGATTTAGAGGATGGAGACAGAAACATGTCAGGATGCTGTCCTGCATTTACGGCTCTGCTGCCCACTGAGGAGGAAACCTGCTGATGCCAGGGTTAGAAAATCTCCATGTGTCCATAGAGGAGAGTGATTCCTGCTGTGGAGCTGCAGCTAATGAAGTCTGCTTCTGGTGAACACCCTGGAGATGTTTCACTTCCACAAAACCAACTGAAAGAAAAAAACAAGACCAGCCAGACTGGAGTCTCATGGTTTTGGTATGAAAAAACTTCCCTTCAGTCTCTTCCTGCTCAGAATGATTCCAAATAGTAGGAAGCCTCAGATCCCCCCCTTTATGAGAAATACCAAAAATAGGTTGAAGAAGTTTTTCCCTGCACACAGGACAAAATCTGAACATGTGGATTTTTCTACATTGCAGCACCAGCATTGATCCCTGAACATCACAGAAAGTAGTTTGTGTGTCTTTGGCTGTCGGTGGTGAACACAGACCTCCCAAGATCACAGGATGTTTCAATGGTACGATTAGAAAAGGTCTATTCTGTATACTGAAGTTAAAAAATAGCTTTTAGTGCTGTTATTGCATTCATAGATGCTTTACCGTACTTAAAGTATATATAGAACGTGACGTGTTTAGTTATTAAAGTAGTTACCAGGATATGACAGCAGGTAGCCTAGTAATAGTTCATAACCTTTTATCTAATCATCCAGATAGTCTCCATTTTTCAGAGTAATGAAAGTCCACAAAGGCTTTAACTGTTGGAGTGTGCTGGTTCATGCTCTTAATCCTTTTACTTCATCTGTAGTAAAACTAGAACACAAGAACTCTGAGAGTAGACCTTCAACCTGCGTCTGTCCTTCAGGTGGGTACATCATCCATCAGGCCATCTGTGCGTTTGAAAGTGAAAAGTGAAAGTGGCCTTTATTCAGTCTTTGCTTTTAGCTTCACTGTACTTTTGCATGTCTTGCCTCATTTGTATGAAGCCACTGCAGCATGTAAATTTCTCCTGTAACATCTGATCACAGCTCAGATACAGCATTAAATAAAAGTATAAACATGTGAGATACTCTATTTGGTTCGGAGCCCTCTGCAGTCGTTGTCAGTGTCGCTTTAAAAGTGTTCAGACCTCCTCAAGGCAGACCGTGGGAGGTATGACTTGGTGGTCTGGTCTATTTGCATTGTGGTTTGGTTTTAGTTTCACAGGCTGCTGAAGGCATGATGGAATTTGAAACTTGAGAGTCACACCTGCGGTAGCTAGACTAGAAGAAATAAATAGTAATGTGGACCCTTCCCTAACATGGTCAAATGATTGGAGCACATTGCAGGCTGTTGTTTTACTGAGTCTTGAAGTTCCAGTTCTACTCTCAGTGCACCAGCGACTTAGAATAAAACAGAGCAACCTGAAGCTTCTACATCAGTCATCGTCATGTTAGGACAAGTCAGATTTGTAGCTGCTCTGGTTTAGTTGGTTCATTTGTTTTTGTCATTATTTTTAGTAACTTGGCCTTTTCTGTTGTTACTGTTATCCAAGTTTTACATTTGTGTGTCTGCATCTTTCATTTTTATACTCTGCTACACTGTAAAAAGGCCTAAACGTAATAAATAATAAACAGTAAATTATACCTAACACAATAAACACATGCACAGTTATAAATTAGTATTTTAAAAGGGTATTAGATAGAAAATAAAATAGAAAATAATTTATACACAATGTATGTAAAATATATAAAATATAATATAAAATTATAAATTAGTACTTTATGATGGTCTTTAACAGAAAATAAAATAGAAAAATATTTTATCGATATTGTATTGTATAATATGTAATATATAATTATAAACTAGTATTTAAAAATGGTATTTAATTGAAAATAAAATAAATGATTTTATTGACAGTGAAGTATACAATTATGAATTTCTATTTTTAATACAATTAATTGAAAATAAAATAGAAAAAATATTTTACAGATAGTGTATGGTATATAATATACAATGATAAATTTGTATTTTAAAATTGTATTTATTACAAACTAAAATAGAGAAAGATTTTAAATACTGTGTATTGTGTATAATATATATTGTGAATATGTACTTTAAAATTTTATTTAATAGAAGATAAAATAGGAAAACATTTTATAGACATTTTGTGACATATAATATTTAATTATACTAATTTAGTATTTTAAAATTATATTTAATATAAAATCCAAATTTATTTTATAAACCATGTATGATATATAATATTCAGTTATAAATGAGCATTTTTAAATTGTATTTAATATAATTATTTTATAGACCGTGTAGTTTTGTATGGGAGAATAGAGGATTTAGGAGGTGACGTCACTTCCTGCTTCAGTATTTACGTTCATCCTGTTATTATTTAAAACTCTGAACTAACGTCCTTTAACCTCTCCCAGACACTGTATTAGCGGGTATTATTGACGTTTTTACGTGGCTCGTCTTTGGTAAGTTTCACACAGCAGCTACGTGAGTTCAAACGTAACTTTTACGGCTAAGCTAACCTTAGCCTAGCTCTGTGTGCTGTGGGAGCCGTCTAAACCCTGGGAACCGTCTTAACAGCGGAACTCATGTATTATTTTAGCGGGGTGTGTCGCTGCGTTCACCGAACGGGGGCTTTGCTGTCGGGTAAAACAGTACCCCGCACCTGACGGATACAGCTGTCCGATGCACCCCGAAGCTACGAACATGAACAAAACACTAAACAAAGCAAAAAATCTGAACTAAATCCTCCATTTTGTCACCGACCATCTTGTCGTTTTGGATAAAGCTCCCCACTAATGTCTAAAAGGAAATCAGTTATGAAACACTAACATGTCTGCTGGAAACAAACTACGTATCCAGACGGCCTGTTTTGGTATTAATGAATGCTTCTTGATAGACGAACATGCTACTAAAAGCACAAGACACCTCAGTTCTCTTTTGTTTTGGGTTCGTTAAAATGTCTGCGCCATTCTTCTACGTGGTAAAAACGAACGTATCACTTAGAACAGCCATGCTGCGTTTAAGTGCACTCAGAATTCATAGGCCTACTTTCGGTAGCAGCTGTAATCTATTCAGGAGCTTTGCAGGCTTTAATATCCGGTTAGCAGTACGCCCAGAGCATCCAGGATGATGAAATCTTTAGGACATCAGGTTAGAATTTTTAAAAAGATAGAAAAACAATCCTGGGGTTTCAGTTAAAAGCAACTAAACAACTTCTTTAGATTCTTTAAAGCGTTCTGCATATCGTCTAAGAGGCTTTTTATGTTCTAGCAGATATAAAATATAGTTCATTCAGTGGAATATAGATATTAAATTAGGTAAGAAGAACAAAAGAATGAACAAAATGAGGAAAAACATTAAATTTGTTGCTCCTGTGTGTCTCTCTGCCATGTGTTTAATAGATTATATCAGGATAATTGTCACATTCAATTATGTTTTATTTAGGTGTCCCTCTCTTGACAGCTTCTGTGGCTTTTCATTGTCATTTAATTCTGATAAACGTAGGGATTTCCAAGGCAAACTTTCTGAAATATTCCTGTTTTATATCATTATATTCTCCACATTTTAAGATATCCCCTGCTTCAGTGCATCAAAACGTTATCAGGAGTAAAGTAGAGCCTGTTAATAGATCATTGTCTTTACTGTATTCACTGCAGTGCCGAGGACAACCTGCTTTGTTCTGTAACAGTCAAGTAAACATGAGCTACAGACTGAATTAAAGCACTCTTTGAAGCTGGGAAACGTTAAAAGCAAGATAAATAAAAGGAATAACAAATGGGAGCTCATAAAATTCATTTAAATAGCATTTAAAGTGCAGCTGTACAGACCTAGTTTGAGTCTACAAAGAGAGCACACACGCGCTGTTGGCAGACATTTAGACAATGACAAACATCGTGATTTCTTACCTGACTGTACAGTATTCTCTCCGAGTTCACGTTTCCTCCCCACAAAACCAAATTGAATACTGAAGCCGCACTTTGTTGGTTTGCTAATCATCGCTACTCCTTTTTAGCACGCGCTGCATGTCCATGTGGTTTGAGGGCTAACGATGGCGCTGACGGAAGTGGCGTAAATTGTAAGCGGACATGACAAAACAAATATATATAAATATAAAAAAAGAAGGAGGTTACAGAACAGGAGGAGCACACTGAAATTACATCATTTTAATATCCCTCAGTAAAAGTGTCCTCGCTGAGCTGATGTGAAACGCCTCCTTTTGTAGTAGATTGGGAAAGTTCCTCTGCTTTGGCCTCCAAAAGTAGTCAAATAAATCACAAGGATTACCTTTACATGTGCCGATTCGTTTGTTTATATGCATTTGGCGGACTCAACGAACACATGAAGTTGTGGGTTTTCGATACGAAACCAGCGTGAGACTGACACAGCAGCAGTGGTTCATTCTGCTGACAGACAGTCTGCAGAATAACACCGTAAAGTGCAGTTTGCATACGGATGTGGCAATAAATAAAGAAGACTGATGCTGTAATTCAGTTTTAAAAAGTAAACATACACTTCAGTTCCTTCTGCCAGCCAATAAAGTCACATTCTGCCACTTTACAAGCTGCTCTTTAGTTATCCCTGGAGATATGGGTGTAGATGATGAAAAGCTATTTTTAAATTCAGTTCAGTTCAATTCAGTTTTTATTTATATAACCATATTTACAACATATGTCATCTCAGAGCGCTTAACATAGTAAGGAAAAACAGAAAACAGGAAACCCAACAATCCAAAGCTGCTTTTGGATTCCCTATGAACAAGCAGTGACAGTGGGAAGGAACCTAGAAAAACCCCTAGGCAACAAAATTAGAATAAGTTAAACAAGGAAAACACAATACGTACCTTTCCTCTGCTTTGCAAAGTGTAAAGTAACTTTAAATCATGTCGTCTGCACTCACCTGGAGCGAGAACAAAGGACTCTCATGTATTGACTATTACAGACCACAAACCACAGGATGACTTCAGTGTTGACTGAAACGTCAAGAAACTTCATTTAATGCAGCGGTTCGGAAGTTAGTCAGACAAAACATCTGAAGACGTCGCCTCGATGTCTGGGAACAAGTTACTGTCATGTTATAGACAAAATGAGTTGTAACACCACAACTCATAAACAAAAACGAAAAAAATGATTTTTGATTTAATTATTTATTGCACAGAAATCAGATGAAACACAAAATAAACATGTACAACATTTTTCCAAAGACCCACAGGTGTCACCAGCACTGTCCTGTTATATTAGTTATGATTTGTTATATTATTCCTTGACTCTACCTTGATTGGATTTGCTATATTATCTACTCAGTTTGATCATTATTCGTCTAACCTTATGTGGCCTTGGGGTCACAGACATTCTGCACTCATTATCTTTGTTGCTATGGAAACAGGAATAGCTACACTCCCAGTTTCTATCTCATCCTGTTCCCGTGGACAGTTCGCCATTGTTATGAAGAAACTGAATGAAAAGGGAGTAGAGTGCTCGCAGTTCCTGTCTTATCTGTACTCAGTAGTTTCTGTGTTCAGCAAAGTTCTGCAAAACAGTGGCGAAATAGATGCACGTCTTCATGACAACACACACACACTTGTTTCAAAAGCGAATTTCAGTAAATCCACGTGAACAGTGGTTGGCGTGTTCACGTCAGAGATAGCTGGCAATGAGACTCGGTTGCGTCTAAGTCCAACCTGTGTACGGGGCAGGCCCAGCCCAAGAAGATAAATGTGGATTATACCCGTATATCGGGGCTCAGTCTGACGGAGATCCTACGAGAGCTTTGTCATTTTGAGACCAGCGCTGCCTGTGACCTAAATAATTCTACATCTGTAAACTGGAAATTCTCTGGTTCGTTCTTCCAACAAAAGAATCGGGTTTAACAGTCAAAAAAAAAAAATGCAGCTGCTGTAGATATTTAACTTTTTACACATTTAATTTGTTTCCGTACTTGTCTCCTACCTGCTCTGCATAAACACAGCCTGCAGCTCAGCCAAATAATCCCCGAATCTTTGTCATGCAACTGTCGGTCGCTGCTGAATTAGTAATGACTTCACAATTGTGCTGAAGACAGCAGAATTATTAGTTTCTTACAGAATATGGTGAGTTCAGACAGTTTTTATGTGAGGAAATTTTGCGTGACAGAACCGAGAAAGTGTTCTCTAAGTTTTTACAGATTCTCGATTTGTACATGGTGTAATTTGGGGGATTTTTTAAACATATAACATGCCTTTAAAAATGTGTTAGCCTGTAATAAAAGACAATCTGCAGATAAATTAAGAATAGAAGAAAAGCATTCATGCTACCGTGCTAACAAAGACTAGTTAATGTTAATTGTAGAGACAGAACAAGAGTGTAAAAGCATCAGTGAAATCAGCTTTGCACACTTCAGATGTAGCTGTTACTGCCGTTTCTTTATGCAGAAAACGATAAGTTAGTAGTGAGACAGTTTGGTGATAGTTTGTCCAAAAGAGGACTGTTTAACCCCACCAGTCTGCACTAGTGTTACAGGCCTTTTATCTGTGTTTCACTGACTTGAATGTTCTGTTGAACAGGTGAAGCTGGTTGAAGAGATGCCAGAGTTGGGGCAGCCCCTGTGAAACTGGGACTTTCATGGCCTAAAAAAGGGCATCCCTTGCCCTTCCTGTGACTCAGGTGCAGCCAGATGGAAGGTGTTTTGTCACATCCACATATTTAACAAAGAAGTCTCTGATTAAATTTAACATAATGACAGTAACATGTTATTTTAGGCCCCGGTCTCTTTGTGATGATTGAAACTGCTGAAGTTTGTTGGATAATTGAGGATGCGGTTTGGTGCAGAAATGTTCACACTGTGCAGCTGATCAGAGCGTAAAAGAACCTTGTAAGAAAAACTTAGAGTCAGATTATTTTAGACCATTTCTAAGTCAGATAAATGATGACTGTTTGTGTAAGAATTTGTCTGTTTCTTTAAGGAACCAGCAGAAATGACAGTGTAAAACTGCAGAGCTTGACAGTGTAGGAACTTTTTTAAAATATCAGAATTACTCTAAAAAGACGAGTTTTTGATCAATAGGGTCTGAGAATTTTGTCTTCAACACATCCAATCCTCACCGTCCACTGAGGGCCTCATAGTCTGTCAGGTAACTGGACATGACAAAATTCAACGTTCAGCAGTTTCAGTTCACCTTTGAATGAATGAAGTTGAAAAGTTATTATGTTAAAGAAGGAGAAAGTTGTATAATGTAGAAAATAAAGTGTAAATATTTCAAGAATATTGTCCAAATATATTTCAATTTTAATCTTAACTAGAAAAGCACTCAGAGAGCGCATACCTCCACCAAGGAGCTTCAGTCCACCCCCAACACAATCTCCCAATTCACATATTTTGTATGGAACGTTACAGATACAAATGTAATTACATACAGTTCAAATGTCCTACCAACAATGCGGCCTTCACCCCATCCGACCTAATGAACAGGCGCGGCCTCTAGCGGTGATCCGGATCAGTCCCAAAATGTCATCATTTGTTCTTTGTCCCATTTCACACATTTCCTGAAAATTTCATCCAAATCCGTCATGAGTTTTCGAGGTATTTTGCACACAAACAAACAAACAAATAAACAAACAAACCAACGCCGGCCATCACATAACCTCCTTGGCGGAGGTAATAACAAAGTGACGGGATGAGAGCAGCTTAATGTGAAGTTAGAGGTTTGAACAGAACTTACAGTTTCATCAGAGACTGTAGGAGACTGTAATTAAACCAGCTACATAAATGATGTTTACGTCTATAACTGGACATGTTTCGAAAGAGGTGTCTAGATAATATTTGAGCCAACACATTTGAAACTGTATGTCTGCTGATAAGAGTTAAAGCAAAACCACAGTGTTGTTGTAGCCGAGCTGCTGGAAGGTTTAGCTGGCGCGTTAGTGGTGGTTTCACCTCTTTACTGTGTAGCTCTGATGCACAAACTGGGACATTTAACTTCAAGCGCATGACTAAAATGTGCACCTGAACACCTGCGTAAAAAAGTGGTTTTGGAAACGCGTGATGTGCACAGATTAAATTCAGATTACGTTTAGTTTGTTTAGAGAAAAAACAGCAGCTGCAGCGTGTGTGGAAAAAGACTCCTTGCAAGTTGTTGAGCATGGGGGTGGAAGCATTATGCTTTGGGGTTTAGTGGTGTAAATCCAGGCTACTCTATCTACTCTTAGAATATAACCTGTAATCTTGAAATATAGTAAGAAATGTCACTCTTTCTTATTAGTTCTTTACTCTTTCTTCTTTCTATTGCTTTATTATGTTCCATGACTATTCTTGAAATTAATTATGACGATGCCACTTTCTTCTCAAAATATCACAAATGTATTCTAGAAAGTTGCAGCTCTTCTCCATGTATTTCAGCTGAATTTGCACAATTTGATGTCCTGTGTGACCCTGTTGTTTATTTTGAAACACAGATTTATCTCCCGGATACATTTGGATTGATTTATTTTTTACATCAGTACGACCTTGCTTTGTATTTTTTAGTCAAATGAGTTTTCATTGGAATTCTGTAACAAAGAAGTGTTTTTCTTTTCCACAGATGCTGTGAAACGAGAACAAGTTGACAGGAGGAAGCAGCCCTGAGCAGCTGCCCGTGGGAGTTCTTACCTCTTTTGTTTTTGATGCTTTTCTCACTAGCATATGTTGGAACACTGACAAAAGGTGAATGCCTGTTCTACTACTAGTAATATCTGCTACTTAATAATTTACCATTGCTTGACAGCATTGTACAAAAGATCACTCAGGTGCAAATGTCTCCCTTATTTTGAATATTGGGCAAGAACAGAGAGTAACACCTGATGAGGTCCAACTGGTCCATGTTATTTAATGTATTTAATTGGTTTCTCAGTTTAGTTAAACACTTCTGCCACTAGGCTCATTCTACAGAAGCATCCCTTTTTCTGTCCCTAGCCTTCAGAGAAGCATTACTCTTGAAAAAGTAGTTTGTTACATTTTTTTGAGTATTTTATTGAAAAAAAAACATATTATTTGAACTATCCCACCATTTGGAGACATCAGCTTGGTAATATTTGCTTTATAATCAATTATTTAGAACCCCAACCACCACAAAAGTGCTCGTCCCCACAGCCATTTATGGAGGGAAAGTGCTGTATTTTAAGTTTAAAAATATGTTTTTCTACCACTCAAAATGCAAAAATGTATAAATAACTAACAAATATATGATATAAATGACATACTAACACAAAATGCCAAACAGGTATTATAAAATATATTTAAAACGTTGTCGACGCCTGCAGTCATGTCACTAGTGTTACCATGCGACAAAAGTCTTTTACTTTGGAAAAAGAAATCACACTGACGACATCACTTGACTTCCTTTGACCTCTTTCTTGAAGATCTATGAAGAAGGACCATCGTCGTACCACTGTCTCTTTTCAGTTTTCAGAAATATTAACATCTATCTCATGATTACCTCCGCCAAGCAGCTTACCGGCGTTGGTTCGTTTGTTTGTGTTCAAAATAACTGAAAAAGTAATGAATGGATTTGGATGAAATTTTCAGGAAATGTGTGAAATGGGACAAGGAAGAAATGAGGAAATTTTGGGACTGATCCGGATCACCGTCTGGATCCAGGATTTTTTTTTTTAATGTAAGTGTAACCCGGTGGACGGTTAAATGCGGTTTACTCTAAAAGCCACCAGAGGGCACGCTTGTTTTTGGGGTAACCCCCATCTGACCACATGACATTTTGGGTCTCCACGCACCAGACAGTGACAATGACGGAGTTCTCTTTCCTTCCTGAGCGACATACGTACGGTTGGGCCGGCATTCTTATCTCCGGTTGTCTAAGAAGCTGGGAGGCTGTTAGAAGCTGCCGCGCTAGAGGCGGCGCCTGTTCATT
Organism: Dascyllus trimaculatus; assembly: GCA_024666655.1. Taxonomy (NCBI): domain Eukaryota; kingdom Metazoa; phylum Chordata; class Actinopteri; family Pomacentridae; genus Dascyllus; species Dascyllus trimaculatus. The sequence continues at coordinate 86,542 of JAMOIN010000682.1, forward strand.
AGGTCGGATGGGGTGAAGGCCGCATTGTCGGTAGGACATTTTAACTGTATGTAATTACATTTGTATCTGTAACGTTCCATAGAAAATATGTGAACTGGGAGATTGTGTTGGGGGTGGACTGAAGCTCCTTGGCGGAGGTATGAGCTCTCTGAGTGCTTTTCTAGTTTCATCTGAAGCTTTTAGTTGATGTCACTGGTGTATTGTGTTTATTGGCAGGGAATTGCAAACAGACTGAATACAAACGTATTCAATTACATAATTTAGTGAATTAATCATGATAGACAACATGTGTTTTCTTGTTCTAGCCTTTTTGTAAAATGGATTTTTCATAAAGACTGTCACTGGTGTTACCGTCCTTATGGGTAACACGGATAGAGAAATGTTCAAAAAAATATAAAAATCATTAAGCTTTAATTTACGTGTATTCATAAAGTCAATGACATATATAACAATGTAGTCTAGTTAAAATTTTAGTAAAAGAGGAAAAAATTTAAGACATCTTGTCGTCCCAAAAGTGGACATTTCTGTAGAATGACCCACTAATCTTTTGTCTCTGCAGTGTGTTTTCTCCTGTGAAGGATGAAGGCTTTCCTTATTTCTTCTGTCTCTCTAACACACTTCCAGCCACGTAACAAAGCAGTGTGTACAATTTAAAATAAAGAAACTGAATGGGTGATTGATTTTTGAGTGCAGAATAAAATAGAACAGAATAAACAGATAGTAGTGTTAAAAGCCCTGTATACTTCCTCCTGTTGAGATCAGGGCTTGCTGCAGATAGTTCTTTGCGTCTCTGGTTGTGTGTTTGGGCTTCTCGTCCTTCTGCAGCATTAAATTAAGCTGATTAGACGCCTCCCAGCTGTGGCCTGATCTAATATCTGCAAGCCAGACAACTGTGAGAGGTCATGTTTCATTTGGTCTGGCAGATTACATACAGATTTCCACCCAGCCCCACCCATGCATGTCTCAACTGTTTTTGTCTGTTGTTTTTGGCGGGTTTGACACAAACACTGTACAGAGGATTCCAGTTACAGTGATGGAAACAAGTATTTGATCCCTTGCAGGCTGTAATTTGGTTCCTTAGGCAGAATATCAACAACAAAAAAATCCAGCAAAACACATCGTTTAATGGTTATGAATTCATTTCCAGTTGATCAAGGAAGATAAGTATTTGATCCCCCAGCAAAACATGACTTCGTACTTGGTGGAGTCACCCTTGTTCATAACAACAGACTCTTCCTGTAGTTGATCACCAGGTGAACCACTCTTCTTTGTAGATTCTCTCCAGATCCTTGTGGTTCCAAAGCTGATGCTTAGAAACGCCAAGTTTCAGTTCCTTCCATAGATCTTTTAAAGGATTAATGCCTGTAGACTGGCTAGGACACTCCATGGTCTGAACGTGCTTCTTCTTGAGCCTGTCCTGTGTTGCCTTGGCCTTGTGATTTAGGTGATTACCTTGCTGGAAGACACACCCAAGACCCATTTTAAGTGCTCCGGCTGAGGGAAAGAGGTTCTTGCCTATGATTTTGCAGTTCATGGCCCTGTTCATTGTTCCCTCAATGCGGTGCAGTCATCCCGTACACCTGGCAGAGAAACAACCACAAAGAGGGTTGGTGTTCTTGGAGTCACAGTCAGCATTCTTCTCTCTCCCAGCACAGCGAGTTGAACTGATGCCAAAGAGCATTTCAGTTGATAAATAAAGTATTTATTATTGATTAATTACTGCAGTCCTGCGATATGCTGGTGACCCGTCCAGGGTGTTCCCTGCCTTCACCTGAGTCAGCTGGGATAGACTCCAGCCCCCCCACGACTCTGCAGAGGATTAAGCGGTGTCTAGATAATGGATAATTACTGGATAAACTATACCAGTCCTTCTCTCTGAAATAAACTTTGTCCATCCTTCCGATCCATTTCCGTCTGCTTATCTGTGGTCGGGTCATGGTGCAGGCAGATTAGCAGGGTTTTCCAGGCGTTCCTCTCCTCAACAACATATTGCAACTCTTCCTGGAGGATTCTGAGATGTTCCGAGGCAAAATGAGATATACAATCCCTCTGGAGGGGTCTGGGTTTACTCTGGTGTCTACCACCAGATGGACATGCCTGGAAATCCTCCAAAGAAAGATGTCTAGTAGACCTAAACCACCTCAGCTGGCCCATTTTCACATGAAGGAATAACTCTACCCAGAGCTCCTCATCCTATCTCTAAAGCTGAGGCCATCCACGTCACTAGAGGAAACTAATTTTAGCCGATTGCACCTGCAACCTTTTTCTTTCGATAAGCACCAGGACCTCATGACCACAGATTAGGGTTGGAATGTAGTTTGACTGGTGAACTAAGGGCTTCTCTTTCCAGCTCAGCTCCTTCTTCACCACCAGAGTCTGATACAACACAGTGTGTAAGTGTTAGAATGATACTTCTTTAATAGTGTATCTAAGATATTTTATTGGAAAGAGGAGATTCTGAGAATAAGACCTTTTATTAAACAAAATGTCTCGTCTCTGCAGCACGAAAACCTAAGTTTATATAATGTTGGCAGTGGGTCACTTCTCTCCTAAAGTCCTCCCTTTCTGGCTACATCTAAAAATTAGAATCTGTTTCTTTTCTGACGAATCCTGTCAAGCTGCCAGAGCCCTGGATTGGTCAGGCGCTGAAGAATTTTTGGTACTTTCCAACTGAAAAAACATGATCCGTTGTGACCCTCAAGAGGACAAAGCATTAATCTCTAATCACTAACCTCCTGTGGATGTAGTGCATGTTGGATCATGTAACACAAATCTAAAAAGAAATATATACAACCACATGAATAACTGTGGATGATTACATGAAATACTGCACTAAGAATGAAGAATAACTTCTAAACACATCAGTGAATGAATGAATACAGTTTATATGTGTCTGGAAACACACACATGTAGATGACATTTTCCCCTACAATGTAAATGTGTTTGTAGGAATTTCAGTTTCCAAATGATGCAACCATCTGAAGTATCACCATCAATACACAGGGGGATTAATGCAACTATAACCTGTGAAGAATCACTGTTTTCACTCATCCTTTAGAGAGTCATGGGGAAGTTTATTAGATGTTAAATAATCCTGTTATTCATTAGCAGAACTGCACTTGATTTACTGCCATGTCTTGTTCAATTGTGCAAAATTACACAGTCAGATTTTTCTCACATCTCCTTTAATTTTACTGATGATGCTCCTGATCTGTTTCGTTTTTAAATGTTCTTACATCGTCTTGCATTGGGCGATAAAACCAACTCTAACCGCTAAGGCTCCACAAAGAACACAACCGTATTGGCTCAAAGCTGAATTTATATGGCTTTTCCCATGACTGATTCTTCATTTGATTTTTTACTGCTGTTCTTCTTTTGTTAGAGTAATTATTTTATTATCATGTATCACTGGGTACACCTAGCTGAAGCTAAAACAGCCCGTCTAGAGTCACCAGTTAACACACATGTCATTGGACTGTTGACAGAAGCCTTAACATCCAGAGAAAACCAACACAGGCTCAGGTAGAACATGCAATCTCCAAACTGAAAGATGTCAGGCAACCAACAGGTTCAAACACAGAACCGACAGTCCGAACCGCTGCTCCATCGTCCTTAGTTCTATTAGACTATGTTAGCTGTCACTAGGTGTACCTAATAAGCTGATAACTGAGAGCAAAACTGTTACAACAATACACAATAAATGCTTGCATGTACTTGACAGCTGTGTTGTTTCGATCTTTAGAACAACCCTTAATCTAAAGTGTTTTTTTCTACATATTTTAACAGTTTTCAGCTTTATAAAAATCAACTTTTTGCTGAGCGACTTAACTCCCTCAACTTATTCCCTCAAGAACTGGACAGAACGAGAACGTGAACATGGAAGATGTGGAGGATTTCAGTGGTCCTTTAAAGCTGTTTGTCTGTTTGATGACTGTTGCCAGGACTCTTACCAGTTGCAGGGTGGGTGAGTAACAGTTTTTGTTTCTGTATTACGCCTGATAACAAACCTCTGACCTCAGGAAGCCGATACTTGACACACTCCAATGAAAGCATGTTGGGGTGGAGCCACATTTTTCTAAATTCTCTGGACTGACGTCAGCTCTCAGAGATGTAGCACAATGAAAGCTCATTGTATTGGCAGAAAAAAACCCACTATGGAGCCACTGTGCCGTAATTTTAGCTCACTTCTCACATAATTATGAGAAAAGGCCATATTCAGAGTAAACACAGGAAATCTGAAGCTCCAGAACATGGACCAAACTCCGTAAAGAACTCCTAAGCTTAACACCACACACAGCTTTCCCTATGCAAACCAATGAGTGGTGATTGCTGCAGGGATACAAACCCTGGTTTGGGTAAGGGGTAGAAGAAGAGGTAAAGATGAAAATAGGGATGGGATACAGACCCTGGTTCAGGCAGGGGGTAGAAGTAGAGGAGGTAAAGATGAAAGTAGGGATGGGACACAAACCTTGGTTCGGGTAGGGGGTAGAAGTAGAAGAGGTAAAGATGAAAGTAAGGATGGGATACAAACCCTGGTTCGGGTAGGGGGTAGAAGTAGAAGAGGTAAAGATGAAAGTAAGGATGGGATACAGACCCTGGTTCAGGCAGGGGGTAGAAGTAGAGGAGGTAAAGATGAAAGTAGGGATGGGATACAAACCCTGGTTCGGGTAGGGGGTAGAAGAAGAAGAGGTAAAGATGAAAGTAAGGATGGGATACAGACCCTGGTTCTGGTAGGGGGTAGAAGTAGAAGAGGTGAAGATGAAAGTAGGGATGGGATACAAACCCTGGTTCGGGTAGGGGGTAGAAGAAGAAGAGGTAAAGATGAAAGTAGGGATGGGAGACAAACCCTGGTTCGGGTAGGGGGTAGAAGAAGAAGAGGTAAAGATGAAAGTAGGGATGGGAGACAAGCCCTGGTTCGGGTAGGGGGTAGAAGTGGAAGAGGTAAAGATGAAAGTAGGGATGGGAGACAAACCCTGGTTCGGGCAGGGGGTAGTGAAAGTATAGAGGATGCTGAAGGTGGAGGCAGCATGAAATAAACTAGCAGATTCAGCAAACAAACTCACCTCAGTAGCCATACAATCATAGAGAGACTATGCAACTCAGCTCACCAGGAGTAACCGAGTTTGCAGAGTTGGGAAAGAAATCTAGATCCAGTTCTTGCAACAATTTCAATTTGTTTACACACACGAGGTCTTTTTAGGTGACATTCTTGAAAAATACTTTACACTCATGTTACTTACTAGACAGCCTTCCTAGCCTTGTAATACTGTAGTAATCTCAGAGCTGGATTACTACAGGTATCAAATATTTTCTCAGGATTACGAGACAGGTTTTTTTCTTCTGTGAATGCAATGTCTCCTGTAGTCTAGGAGTTTGTGACTGCTCACTCAAAAACCCATCCCAGATCTGATGTTCAGCTCTGCAAGACATTTCTGAAGACATCATGATGCTGATTTAGAGGGACGTTGTGCAACAGTCAGCAGTTGAGATGCACATGGTACGGACAGAGGTCCTTGCAAATGAACCCAGCGATGGACGTTGTAATGCTGCCGGCTTTGCTTTAACTGTTGTGTTAACGGCTGCAGGTTGACTTGAAACATTAGCTGCATCAGACGCTTTCTCAGGGAGGAGTTCAGGATGGTGGCGTTGCAAGGGGGGTTTGCATGTTGGTGGTGTTGCTTGTGTAATTGACTTTTTGCGAGGCAGTTCTTGCATATGGCGTAGTCTTTGTCCAGCTTGCTTGTTCCCTCAATGAAAGCCCAAATGGGTCCACACTTTGGACTTAAACGTGGATGGGGCGTCTCTTAGGGCAGCGTTGCCGTCCTCCATTATACCTGTACAAACTCTTCTTGGGCCGATTCATTTCCACTCAAGTCTCCCTCATTCATGTAATAGCGCCACCGTGTGGAGTCATTAAGTAGTGACACTGGGGAAATGGCAGCTGGCAGGGTTTAGAGCACCTTATTATATTAATTAAAGTATCAATATTTGTCGCCAGCGTATCGATACTCATATCACACGAGGAGGGACAACGACATATTGCAGTATCGATATTTTGTCCCACCCCTAATAGTGACTGTAGTTACTTCTGAAGTTGCTTACTTGATGTTATTTACATAATCAAAACCTATGCAAATGTCTCCCAGCCCTGCCTTTAAATGATGGGTTAAAACAAAGATTATGCAGGAAGGTAAGGCATTGCTGACCTTCTTGATGCCTTTTATTGTAATTCCTTGTGATCAGAATGTCCAAAAAAACTCCAGTTGATCCAAAATGCTGCAGATAATGTACAAATCCCTCAATGACCAAGTTCCATCACATCTTAAAGACCCCATTTTACCAATTTTCTAAATGCTGAATAAAAACCCAGTCGAAGCAAATCAATTACTCAAAACCCTGACCTGTAATTTTCTTCCCCTAAAGTCAGAAGGTTGTTGTATTTGGCCCTCAGTACCTCAGACTCACACGATAGTTACTCTAGATGTGGTCTCTAGTTCAGCTGTGAGGAACCTTGGAGTTATTTCTCTGTAGGGCGGCCGTGTTTCACCCAGATAATATTGTCAAAATGACCAACATCTTGTCTCATGGTGATGCTGAAAAACTGATCCAGATGCTGCAGCCAGACTCCTGACAGGAACCACTAACAGAGGTCAAATTTACCCCATATTATCCCCCTTTCATTGGCTCCCTGTAAAACCCAGAAGAGAAACAACCATATTTGCACCATATTATCCCAGCAGAGCCCTTCGCCGTCAGACTGAGGACCCAGAGTTTAAAAAATGCAGAACAGAAGGCAGATCCTTCAGTTATCAGGCTCCTCTGCTGTGGAATCAGCTCCCAGTTTGGGTTCAAGAGCCAGAACCCTTCTCTGCTGTCTAAATTTAGACTTCCTGTTTGATAAAGTGTACAGTTAAAGCTGCTTGGGAGACCCTGACACATCCACAGTTATGCTGCTGTACTTTGTTGTTGATATGGAAGAGTCATAAAGAGAAAAAGCCGTGTTATACTTTGTTGTTGCATTGTGAGAGCTGTATGGAAACTAACGGTGTTGCATGATGTTTTGAACACTTGAAGGAAAATAGTGTTACATGGAATTTGTAAAGAGTTAAAAAGATGTTGCTACACTGGTAATGCTGCGGTTGCAAGTGGCTAACTTTGTCTTATTCTACTGTAGTTTGGGGTTGAATCCGGAGCTACACATTCCGGATGCGCAGTCACTGACCTAGCCAACTCCCCCAGTGTTTATTGTTCTGTTACGCCTTTGTCTGATTTCTATACGCTTTCATTTTCTCTTTTGTCTTTACCAGCCAGTTGAGCCAGACGTCTGACCTCCCTGAGCCTGGTTCTGCCGGAAGTTTCTTCCTGTTAAATGGGAGTTTTTATTCCCACTGCTGGCAAAGAGAATTGTTTGGATTTGTTGGTTTTGTCCCGATAACTTTGCAAGATCTTCAGCTTAGTGCTTGTAGTGCCTTAAGATGGCATATGCTGTGAATTGGCTCTGTATCAATAACACTGAATTGAATTACCCTGAACTGCACACATTGGTTAGTTAGAGAAGAACTTAAAGTGATGCATTGTACTAACTGAAGACCCAGCTGACTGAACATATAACTATCTGCTCATGTTTGTGGCTTGTAAACTGCCTGCAAAAGATCTGACACCAAATCAGATATTGACACTTGAGGTCTCTCTTCTCTCAGCATTAAACAGAACTACATACCTCTCAGAAAAAGGGCTTCAGTCTTTTTAGTCATAATTCAAAGTCACGTTTTTCAATTAAGCACATTTAAAAGCCGCCAGGAGTTGAACCAAATTGCTGTACAGTCAAGAAAAGACAGAAAATCACAATACTTAATGGACAAAACTAAATCTATCCATCCATTATATATACACCACTTAATCCTCTGTAGGGTAATGGGGGGGCTGGAGTCTATCCCAGCTGACTCGGGTGAAGGCAGGGTTCACCTGGACAGGTAACAGTCTATCACAGGGCTACAAATAGAGACAGACAATCAAGCACACTCTCATTCACACCTACGGACAATTTAGAATAATCAGTTAACCTCAGCATGTTTTTGTACTGTGGGAGGAAGCTGGAATAGCCGGAGAAAACCCACGCTGCACAGGGAGAACATGCAAACTCTGAACATGCAAAGCTGTGAGGCAACGCTGCGAACCACCGAGCCACCGTGCAGCCCCTCAAAACTAAATCAAATCCATAAAGTAAGAAGAAGAATAAAAATACAGGACAGTAGTAGGTGAAGTCAAGGTATCAGGCTCTACTTGAATGAAGCAATATAGAAAAGAGCAGGGATTTAAAAGTTACTAAAACCTCTGCAGTTCTTAGATGAAAAGGTAAACTGTTGAGATTAGGAGCAGCTGCTGTGAAGGCTCAGTCGCCTCTATTTTAAACTCCAGATCTCAGAACATCCAGCAGCATCTGGTAGGTAGGAGGTAAACATGCAGATGAAGAACTCTGCTCTTTCCTGGAATCTGTGTTCAGATGTGTGTGATTAAAAGTCAGTTCAGTGGTTGAAACAGAAAACCTAGTAGTAAGTTTGATGTATCTTTAAGTTGACAGAGAAAGTAAAGGAACGTCCAAAGACTGAGCTCGGTAGCTGCACGAACACAGTTGAATAGTTTAATGTAGACGTTTGGTTGCTTTTTTTGATTATTCAGACCTTTGCATTTGATCCCAACTTGAGTATTTAGTGAGTCGTGAGATGAACACTAGTGACTGTCTACGAGCTACAGATTCATGACCAAAACAAGAGCAGAGCTGACGAGTAAAACCACATTTTGCAGAATTTATGAAGCAGCTGCAAGGAAGTGGAATGCTGTGCTTTTATTGACGTTAATGTGGATTTAGTGTCTCTGTGTCTTCTCTTTCTTCGTGCAATCCAGACCGACTGACTCCTTGTTCTTTATGGTTGTGTGTTTGTGCTCGCTGTCTGACTGTAGAGTGAATCTTTGGACAGCCCGACGCCTCCTTTATGGTGTTTTCTAGCTGTCAGCCCTCAGTGAGTCTCTACAACCTTCACCAAGCTACTGCTCCTTAAAATGTGTCAACAGAGAACAAGTTGCACTCATAATGAAGGCTTTGTAAAATGTGCTATATTTGCTATTGATTAACTCTTAGAAAAACAGTTAAGGTTTTATCTAGTTCTTAATCTCTGACTATCTCCATTAGGTTTCAGTGTTCAATATTTGTATTTAAAGTTGTCAATAATTACATCAGTGAGTACACATATGCAGCCTTTGATTAGCTTCTACCCATTCTTCCTTTTCTTATCTCAGTTTTAGAGATTATTTCTGTATTGGTTCTCCAATTTGTTTCTTTCTTTGGCCTTTTACAATGAAGCACCTTGTCGTCTGTATTTTTACTACCTAATGACTGATCTCAACACAGACAACAGCAGAGAACGAGCCGAACAGCAGAAGTTTTAATAAGTCATTATTAAACATGTGTCTGACGAAGCCTACTGGTCTTTTCACCGTGTAGTTTATGAGTTATCTGATCAGTTTAAAATACTGATGTGATTATTAGGTGTAACCCAGCTAATAAAATATATTGTTAATTCTGTTTTATCTGTTTGCAAGCTCCCGTTTCGGTAGTAATCAACAATCTCGCGATACTTGCACAACATCTCGCGATACTTGCGTCACCCTCTGTGTTGAACTTTCGTGGAAAGAAAGATGGCGGAAACGCGCGGTGAATAGACAGGTGGGACGCCAGAACAAAGAGCGGCTGCAGGTAGAACGCCTTCTATATCAACACACCTCTCAATTCATGCCTTTTAAAGTCCATTCTTAGATTTTGTTCACTTCAACTTGCAAATGCAAACCCGTACGACCGAGCGACGCCGAGTGCTTTTCATGCGTTGACTGAAAGGAGTTGGTGAGTGTTAAACTGCTAATGCTAAGCGGCGTTCGTTGCAGAAATGTTAACCTTGTTTTTGTAAATGTTGCAGCACATAAGGCTTCGTTGTTGCCCTTGTGCCCGTGATTTAAATGGTGATCATTTTGGTTGTTGTATAGAAGTAGCTACTGTGAATGACTATTGTTTGTGATTAGCCATGACTAGCTGCTACTGCTAATAGCCGCACACCTTTTAGCTGCGCTAGCTGCCCTCATGTGCTTACAGAATGACCATGGTTATTAAACTATTGAATATTGTCCTATTTATTAATTTGCTATCCAAATTTGACACTAAATGACATTTATGACTGTACATTGAAATGAATCGATTTTGTGCATTTCTAAATTGTTGCTGTCATTGTGATAACTTTTATGGAACTTGTTATATATTATGATTTGTTATTTTATTCGTTGAATCTACCATGATTGTATTTGTTATATTATTTACTCAGTTTGATCATCATTCGTCTAAAGGCCGGCACACACTACAGGATAATCGGGCTGATTTTTGTCCCGATCTCCTCCTTACGATCAAAGCCAGCTAAAGCCCGATTGTCGGAAGGTTGCAAACAACATGGTGTCTGATCTTCCTGTGGTGTGTTAAGAGTGATTTTGTCTGTTCCGATCTGCTCGGAAGGTCTCGGAAGGAGAGATCGTAGATAATGAACATGTTTAATATTTGCGACTAGAAATCCTGTAGTATGTGGGGGTTTCCTCCGAGAGGAGCCGAGCACGCTCAGTGTGTGATGTCACCTGTACCGGATTTAAGCCAATCAGAACGCGAGCTGACTCAGCTGACTGACGGAAGAGTAAAGTAAAAACAAACAAGTAGAGTTACCATCGCTAAAAAATTAATCAGATTAATCATGATGGTGGATTAATCCGCACTAACGCGTCAATTTTGACAGCTCTAAAAAATCTCTGCCCCTCGGCTCAGAGATCTGGATGGTCTGATGAAAAAACAGCTTCAATTCTAGTAACGTGCCGCATTTTTGGCAGCAACAGTAACGAAGTTATAATGATGGGAAGAGTAATCAATTAGATTACTGGTTACTGAAAAAGGAACACCGTTGGTAACGTCGTTATTTATAGCGCCGTTATTCCATCATGTTTGTTTACACTGAAGTCACATTTGACTACGCGAGATTTGGAATACTGAGCGTGAAGAACCTGATAGTCTGCTGAAGAATCGGTTTAGATTCTTATAGTGTGGTGAGCTCTGTAGTGAACACCACACTATAAGATCAGAAGAGAGAGATGTTGTGGGATCTGTCTTTTGTTATCTTCAAGTGTGTGGTCTCTAGATCTGTGAAGTTTTGAAAAATCCTGTAGTGTGTGCCGGCCTTAACCTTATGTGGCCTTGGGGTCACAGACAGTTGGTACTCATTATCTTTGTTGTTATGGAAACAGGAGTAGCTGCATTCCCAGTTTCCGTCTTATCCTGTCCCCGTGGACAGTTTGCCATTGTTATGAATAATTTGAATGAAAAGGGAGTAGGGTGCTCGCAGTTCCTGTCTTATCTGTACTCAGTAGTTTCTGTGTTCAGCTAAGTTCTGCATAACGGTGGCGAAATAGATGCACATCTTAATGATAACACACACACTTGTTTCAATAGCACATTTCAGTAAATCCACGTGAACAGCGGTTGGTGTGTTCACGTCAGAGATAACTGGCCAATGAGTCTCGGTTGCGTCTAAGTCCAACCTGTGAATGGGGCAGGCCCAGCCCAAGGAGATAAATGTGGATTATACCCGTATATCAGGGCTCAGTCTGATGAAGTTCCTGCAAGAACTTTGTCATTTTGAGACCAGCGCTGCCGATAATACCTTACCTGTGACCTAAATAAATTCTATATCTGTGAACTGAAAGTTTCTCTAGTTTGTTCTTGGACTTCCAACAAAAGAATCAGGTTTAACAGACTCTTTATTCATTATATATTGCAATAGGGTTTCTAATTTTTTTTGAGAATGTACTGAAATATTGTTTTACACAGGCCAGGTTATCTACCCTGGATCTTTGGATGGACCAGACCCCAAAGTCTCCTTCTCTGCATTAAGAGGTTGAACTAACTCCTGCTACGGGATGTGGTAGGGACTTCTACAGCCACATACAGTTTATTATTTTCCCTTCCATCAAACACTGGACTCTAAAAACTGTGAATCATTGTGCACTTTGGAGTGAAGCCATGTTGAACCAGATGTATTTTGGTACAATAAAGTCATTCGACCAAAAGACAAACAAAAAAAACAAACATGTGAGGCAAACAGCAAGAGAAAAAACACGTCTGGGTGCTTTTGAATCAAAGAAATAAATGTAACTGGAAGAAGAACCTCTGTGTTATGACTAGCCTTTCCCAGAAGAAACCAGAAATGAAAACCAAACCTCGCCACCTCGCATCATCGAACAGTCAAAACGGCTAAAAGTAGAAATGCTGAGTGTGTGTTTGGCTCAGTCTCTGGGTAACCGGTAACTACCTCAGCGCCACAGAAGCTCATTTGGACTATAATTATGATGCGATCTGTACTGGCCACCTACTCGCAGCATCGCCTGTTGTCAAGCTGGTGCTTAGGAAACCTCTTAGGAGACCAAACATGCTATTCGAAACCCAACACGGAGGGCTGAACATGGGAGCTGCTCACGATATGAAGTAACACTGATGAAATCACACAAATAAACACTGATTAATGATCCAGAAAAGATCCTTAACTCACCACAATGATGCACCAACAGGAGAAGAGGATTTCATCAAATACAGTCGCAGCATCTGGTATCTTCGCCGCGCGGATTGTTTCCACGACTTTCTGAGATCTTTTTAGATCAAAAGAAACCACTAAAAAATGAGGACGAACACTTCCTGTAATCCACTTGTTGTCTGCTGTTCCTCCGCCCTGCGCTCCGACTTATTCCAGACCCACCTCGGTTTGGTTTGGGGTTTTGTTTTGCCGACGTGGCGTTGCATCATTCTGATTCATTGTTAAAGCCAAATATGGGTGCAGAATGGTGATCATGGTCATGTCCGTCAAATCATTATTTAATTATTATTTCACTTCCGGCGCCTTTTATTTTCAAAACTGCGTGCAAAACTCTGAGTGCTGATTCGATGTGTGCACAGTTTCTGTGTGTCTTTGAGAGGGAATAGAGAAGCACCTTCGTAGAAATGGATTAAAGATGAATTATGAAGGCTGTGATGTCGTAAAGGAAGTGTAACCTCTGAACTTTAGTGTGTCTGTAAATAAGTTTTTTTTTTTTTAATTAAGTAAGTCTTTAGTTATTTCCAACTAGAACTAAGTTATATTCTACAATGCAGGAGGTTACAATAAGAACATTCTTATTTTAGGAAATGAAATATCTCACAAGTACATGTTAAATATCATATTAGAATTACTGTTGCTGTCTACAAAGAGAGTATTTTGATGTAAAAACCAGTGCTTTTTAAATTTACAACAATGACCTTGTACCAGTGCGACACATCTGGCATTCGTAGCAAACAAAACAGCTTGAAAGTCGTTGAAAAATGCAAATGAAAGTGCACGGATATCCCGAGTGAAGGGTGGAGCTGCTTTTCCCGTATTAGTATGGCGCCAATAAATAAACAGTAGAGAACTGTAAAACTATACAAGACTTCCCTCTAGTGGCAGGAATCAGTGTTACACCCAATCACAAAAATACTCATCAGTTATTATATTAATTTCCGTTTATGAATCCAGTTGGTGGCAAAATTATTAGAGTAAAAAACCACTTGTACACAGATTATACTGTTCATATAGAATAAGATTAAGAATTAGATTGAATAAGTGACTAACAAAAGAAAACACTAAATATGTTTACTGTAAATGAAGCACATTACGTCTACATCACAGGTGAACACAACATATCAGGATGGACACAGTCATTGTTGGTTTGTTTCTCTGCTATATATCTGGCAATAAGAAGAATAATAGCAACCTTATCTTCAAGCATCAGTGTCACTATGCATGATGTTAGTTAATGTTGTGTATTGCTGCTTAAAACTGCAGTGAATGATGAGTTCTGACCTGCAGTGTGGTTGCAAAGGCTGCTGGGTAGCTGATGTTCACAGTGTAAAACGCTCCACACATCAACAGATCTGTGTAAGTTAGACTCAGAATGCATCGTTCACTGTTAGAGACTTTCCTCAGACAGAAGAGAAGACAAATGTACACAAATTTACATCAATAAGCTAAAAAATTTAATCAAACAATTTTCATCAAAAGTGGAGAAATAAGAGTTAATGATGATGACAATAATGCCATGTCAAATTAGGGAATAAGAACAGGTGGAATGACAGAAAATAGAGGGTAAAATCATAAAAAACAAAAATATAATAATAGCAATAGTAAATACATAAGTAAATGAAAGTAAAAAGATAAGTACGTGAACATCAGGCTGTGTTGAAGAAGACCTGAACTCACAATTGAGACCTTGAACTCAGTAGTAGTGAGTGGTCGCCCTCTAGTGGCCGTTGAACAGAATGCAAGTTTGAGGTTTCACTTAATGGAACCAGAGGATGTTTCAGTTTTTTGTTTTTTTGAATGTACAGAGTGTAAATGCATCAGGATAACCAAAAGGTGGCGCTAATTCTCCAACTGGCATCACTGCAGAAGAAGAGTGACATGCTGCAATTAAAGGAGCATCAGTCAAAAGGTGCAAAACATGATAGAAATATGGCATTTAAGGTCATTTTGCATATTATTTCGAGGAAGATTACGGTGTCATGTGCAATATTTGTGTTTACAGCACAGTATGTTGCATATTTCCCAGCAGCAGAGGGGATTCCCTTTAAAAATGGACCAAAGAAAATGATGCGAAAATAAAAATACGCTTAGTTTAACTGCATAGTTTCTGCGCTACAATGGAAATCCTAACAGGCATGGCAACAGTACGTGAAGGAGGGGCTTATCATATGATCAAGCTTGTCTTTTCCTGCCACTCTAACGCCTTCTCGTACTCGCTGACCCCTCTGTATCGAGCCCATACCATCAATACAGCCTTTAATGCCTCCCTTGTGTATTTCCCCCGTCTCATGGTTTGATTATCTGGGTCAGAAAAATAGAGCAGATCCGTGCAATAAAGTGAGGAAATGTCAAGTGGGAGCGGCGGCTTCTTAGTTTTCCTCGCTGCTATTTTGGACGTGTTTTCATTTACGGTCCATGACAACCCGGGCCGCCTTTGTTATGAGGTCAGGCTGGTGTTTTCATTTTAAGTAATAGCAACTTGACGATGTTCGGCGAGTGTTGCATGAACGGGAAGTCACTCCCTTCCTCTCGGAGCTGATCTGGCCCTCACCACATTTCTTGGCAGACCTTTAACTCCATGTTTCAGAGGCATGGCGTGTTGACGTGTGTGTTTTTCTGCACTCGGGCGAGAGAAGAGCTCGAGTTCCTGTCCGTGCATTCACTTTTAATTAGCGGAGCCTCGTTGACTGTATCCTGCATTTGTACCTGTGTTCCTGTGTGTGTGTTCAGTCTTGTGAGGTTAACGGACAAGACCGGGAAGTTAAAACTCATCCTCGAAGCATGACTCACTCACACAGTGTCATTGTTTCAGTTGCTGTAAAAACTTAGACACCGAGTAAAGTTTAAAGACCACGATAGAAGAAGTTAGAAGACAAGATTTGTCATGTGTCATCAGCAAAGGTATGCCATAAAACAAAATGCACAGTGATTTATTGCATTGCCTGTGATCAGGGATTGACATTTATTCTTTTACTGCACCATTTGAAAATTGCTCTGAATACAAAAGGCTGAATGCTTTCACTGTAAATGTACACGAAAGACAAATTACTGTCTCGAAGGTAGCTTTTGGCCTCGTTCATCCCATTAGTCTTTTATGCATCTTCTTTAAAAACCCCTATGACTTTAATTCATTGTCAGCTGTAGCTATGCAGCCATGGACAGTATCTGACCATCTATTGAGCAAGACATTATTATAAGTGACAGAATAATCTAAACTCGTATGATATAGAGATGCGTCAGACTTTTTTAAATTGATGAAACTACAGAGAGAATAATGCATCTTTTTAGTAAGCGCGTCAAAAAGTATAACATTTTTAAATAGTTGCAATTCATACAAAGTTCTGCAAAGCTCTAGTGATGTTTTCGGCAGGAAGTGTTCTTTAAGGCCCCGTCCACACGAAGCCAAAACGCTTATAGTTTCAAAAACGTTCTTAATAAAGACGGAGCTGTTTCAGTAAAGGTGTCCGTCCACACAAATTCACTTGATACACCTCAAAACGATGTAAAACACATGCCAGGCCTGTTGGTGGCGCTATGACGCCGTAACAGAAACAAACGGAATCTGTATACGATGTAAACATAGAACATGGCGGCAGCAAATACGAGTGGACGAGCTGGTAGGACTCTAGTCTGGACAGACGATGAGGTGGAACTATCAGCAGTACATATGCAGCACTATACGGCGCCATTGTTGTCGTCGTTTTCTGAGTTTGGCGCATTTATGGAGAGGTGGAGCTATGACGCAAGCGTGTCAGAAAAAGATGCGGATAGAGCGTAACAACGGCGACATGTAAACGGCGTTTTCAGATCTTTGCACTCTGGGACCTAGGTTCAGAAA
>JAMOIN010000840.1:0-16562 GCA_024666655.1 Dascyllus trimaculatus
AAAACAACAGCAAACATCTGGAAAAGGATGTTTGGTTTGATTCAATCCAGTAGAATAGTTCAGGTTTGTGGCCACACGTTGTAGAAGAACAGATTAGTATCAGTAAAAGTACAGACGCTTGATGTGGACATGATTCACAGCTTTGACCTGCTCTTGGTTTTACAGCTAAAACATGAATTCATACTTCTTCTGAGCTTCGACCAGTTATTGTCTGGAATTAATAGAACTGGACAAAGAAAAGACTGACTTTATTTAATCCTCAACAGAGACACATTTTCTTTCACATACATTAATAAACATGACACAAAGATATTTTTACTGATTTAATGTTGTGATTCTATTTTCTAAGCACAGAAAAACACAGATGCTTGATGTGGACATTATTTACAGTGTGGAGCTGCAGCACTAAACTACACAGTGGTAACAACACACTTTACACTGGTTCCCAGTCCACCTCCCAGTAACAGGGTCCAGTCAGAGTCTCTACACACCAGCTGCTGCTGCTTCAACCTCTGGATCATCAGGACACACTTCATCCTCTCAGAACAAACACCGTCCTGATCAGCATCACTTTCATCTGCAGAGAGAAGAAGAAAGAGCAGAGGAGATCAATGAGTTTGATCAGCTGATCATCAGCATAAAGAGCAGCAGGACCTGATCAGCTGATCACTGTTGACATGAGACAACAACCAGTCAGATCAGACCTGATGGACCCTCTGATGGAGGAGGACCACTGTCTGTGCACATCTGGAAGGCTGTCAGCTGGAATCAGCTTCATGTCCTCAACACATCAACACAACAACAACAGTGGGCTTCACATCCACTCAAACACATGATGACAACCAGCTTGTGGCTCCTCTGATTGGCTGACTGCTGTCTCTGTGTTCCTGTCCAGTCCTGGAGTCTGTCTCCATTCTGCTTCACAGCTTCACTGAGAAGCTGCAGGTTTACAGGAGACACTGGATCTTTGCTCTGATACTGACTGTTTAGTAGAAAACTGACTGACTGGAACCTTCTACTGACCTCAGAGTCTTCAGGCTGCAGTCTGGACTCTCCACAAGATCCTCCAGATGTTTCACTGATGAGTCCTTCAGGTTGTTTCTTCTCAGGTCCAGATGTTCCAGATGTGAGGGGTTGGACTTCAGAGCTGAGACCAGAGAATCACAGCTGATCTCTGACAAACTGCAGTTCCTCAATCTGAATAAAGAATAAAAGATGTAGATCAGATCATTGATGATCCATCAGATGTGTTCAGGTTCTGAATGTGCAGCTCAAACTTAGTCTCTTCTAACTGATCTGAGTTCAGAGGATCTTCTGGATCCACATGTGACTCTTCAGCTCTAATTACAAACATTCATTTCCTTCAACAACCAACAGGAACATTTTCTACACTTCCTGATACAAACACTCCACTTTGGTCTCAACAAACTGAATTTAGGGCACAAACAGAAAATGTGGCCCAGAGCAGATTTACAGCTTCATGGATGGAAGTTCTGTTGGAACATAGATGAGCTTCAGTCGTCATTAAACACACATCAGATCTACAACAGTAACAGACAGTCAGTGAACTGACCTCAGAGTCTTCAGGCTGCAGTCTGGACTCTCCAGAAAACCACACAGATGTTTCACTCCTGGATCCTTCAGGTCGTTCCTGCTCAGGTCCAGATGTTCCAGATGTGAGGGGTTGGACTTCAGAGCTGAGACCAGAGAATCACAGCTGATCTCTGACAAACTGCAGTTCACCAATCTGAATAAAGAATAAAAGAAGTTCAGAAATGTATAAACACAACCCAGAACAGATGAGTTAAGGATGGAAGCCTTTTCTGACTTGATAAAACGACCCAACATGAGGGACGAACAATAGAAGCTTGTTATCAGTGAAACTACAGATGAAGAAGTTAAAAGGCAGCATTACATTAAAACCCAATAAGGCACCGGGGCCGGACGGTTTCCCATCGGAGTGGTACAAGGAAATGAAAGAGCATGTGATCCCTAGAATGAAGGCCACATAGAACCATGTGGTAAAAACAGGCTGAAGTCCCTCCTCGTGGAAAGAAGCAGTGATCTCTGATAGCAGAAGAGGGTAAAGATGAACTGGAGTGTGACGCTATCGGCCCATCAGTGGACTGAACCCAGACTATAAGCTCTCTACCCATATTTTGGCAAAAAGAATTGAGAATATCCTTCCCCAGATAATAAGTCTAGATCAGACGGGTTTCATTTAACAAAGGCAGACACAAGACAATATCCACGCTGCATGTGATTGGTCATGTAGTTAAAAATAAAATGCATTCAGCATTAGTGAGTCCCAACGCAGAAAAAGGTGTTTGATCGAGTTAGTTGGGAGTTTTAATATAAAGTACTACAGAAATTTGGTTTTCACCAGACTGTTAATAAAACTATTCAAGCATTGTAAAGCAATCCAAGGGCAAGGATGAAAACTAACAGAACCATATGGAACTCATTCGACCTGGAAACAGGGACTAGACAGGACTTTTTGTGATGTTTACTGAAGCATTGAGGAAGGGAATCATTCAGGACAAAAAGACTGAAGGGATAAAAATGTTCAACCAAGAACATAAAGTCTCATTGTTTGCAGATGACATTTTAATTTATGTGACAAAGTCAGAGAGTCCAACTTTGAAATTATTGTCATTCTTGGATGTTTTTGGTTCTGTCTCAGGCTATAACTAGGATATTAAAAAGACCAAGTGCTGAGTTTGGAGTAGAAGCCAAGCAGGAACATAACATCTAATATCAAACTACAGAGGGACCAAGAACACATGAGATACCTGGGGGTCAACATAGCAAAGATCTGATAGATCTATACGCTCTAAACTTAAACCAACTGAGTCAAAAGTTAAAGGAGGACATAACCAGATGGAGTCTGATACCAATACTAGGCTCTGAGTCAAGAACTGAGTCTGTAAAGATGAAGATTTTACAGAGAAGGCTGTGTTTGTTTCACACTCTTCCAGCTGAAATACCTGACAGACAGTGGAATGAATGGGATCAATTATTATCAGCATACATTTAGCATGGAAGAAACCCTGGGATCACATTTAAAACTCTTCAGCTGACAAAGAAGAGGGCTGGACTTGCTCTCCCCTGCCTTAAGGACGAGCATGAAGCAGCCCAGCTGAGGATCCTCTATTGTTGGTGCGACTCTGACCACCAAGCCAGAAGGAGAGAAACTGGAGAGAATGTGTCCGGGGCAGTTCCTATTCAGGCTCAGTTAGGAGATAAAGACTCATTAAAACCTTGGTGGAAACAGCTACTAACTGGATCAGTTTATCTCTGAAGCTCTGCTGAAATGTTCTCCCTAGAAGTGGCCTGTTGGAGGAGATCAAGATCCTTAAATGGTGCTCTCATGATTCTGACTTCACCCCAAACAAATGGGACGTCAGCTGTAAGGGATGGGCGCCTCGGGCCTCTAGTCAGACTCTACTTCCTCTGATCAGGTACACTGAAGGATTGTCAGACACTTTGGGGCTCCATGGCTTAAAAACAGAGATTGATCTTTAGATGTTTGCAGATCCACCATCACATAAACAGTTCCATGACAAAGAGTAGAGCTGCTTCTGAAAACCACCTGCTGAAAGTCTCTATTAGTGCATTTAAGAAGGACTCGGGGCTGAAAGCAACATCCAGACTTTCTGAGGGGCTCCAGGACATCTAAATAGTAGGCAGCACATACATCAAACACACATGGGAAAGGGAGAGGAAGAAGTTCATCCAGGAGAAGGTTGGACTGAATACTGGGAATTTAATGGAGGATCTCAGGCTCACCTCTCTGGAGGACATCTGGCTGGAAGAGTCTTTGTAGGTATTTATTAGTCCTGCTCAATCATCTCAGTGTTCAGGAGCCTCCAGCTGCTGGAGGAACTGTGGCTCTCAGGATGCTAACCACTATCAGGTGTTCTGGGACTGTCCAAAGGTTCACTCTTTCTGCCGGAACATTCATTCCACACTAGAAACTCTATTCCACACACAAAGAAGTTTCAACTGGGACCAACTTCTTCTGGACTCCTGTCTTCAACCACCACAAACATGACAACTAAGGAACTGTCTGGAAGTCTGAGTGCAGCAGCTGGAGCAGCAATCACAAAGAAAAGCCTTGAAGCAGACAGAACATCTATGAAGGACTGCTTTGATCCTATCTATGAAATCTATGCAGTGGAAAGAACTACTTTCTCTTTGAGGCTCCAGGACTGGAAATCTGAGGACATGAGGAAGAAATGGAAAATGTAGATTTCCCCTAACTGCTGACCTTTGTTAGAAAAAAAGAAGCTGATAGTCATTTTATAGAACCCCCCATGTTCTGTTCTAACTTATGTTGGAGGATGATGTGTGTTGATGTCGTATAAAAGAAGGAAGAACAAAAACACAGATCAGATCTACAACAGTAACAGACAGTCAGTGAACTGACCTCAGAGTCTTCAGGCTGCAGTCTGGACTCTCCAGAAAACCACACAGATGTTTCACTCCTGGATCCTTCAGGTCTCTGTTTCCACCCAGGTCCAGATGTTCCAGATGTGAGGGGTTGGACTTCAGAGCTGAGGCCAGAGAATCACAGCTGATCTCTGACAAACTGCATTTATACAATCTGAATAAAGAATAAAAGAAGTGAGTTGAGGAGACAGAGTTCCTTGTTGAAACCATCCAGAGGTCCATCATGTGTTCAGAGCTGAAGAAGCTTCTCAATGTACAAGTTGATCAAATGGAAACTCCAAACAGCTGAAGCCAACAGGAAGCAGCTTCCAACAGTCCAACAGAACCAGAGAAGAAGAGCTCTCATTCATATTAATGACAACATGCTGCTGCTCCAGTAAAGACGGAGTGACTTCAGCTCTGAAACTCTGCAGCTCCACCAGCGGCTCCATCCATACAAACTGATGCTGAGCAACAAACACCAGGAAAAACACTCGGACATTTATTTCACTTCCTGCTCAGAGTCACAGAAACACACAGGAAGGAAACCAGGACAAGACCAGGCTCCAGACTCTAGAAGATCTTCATGTTCTGGAACCATGGACACATTTCAATCAGGACTCTACATTCACATCATCTCATTATTGATCATCTGTCATTGATAGTGGAAAGTGTCCATCAGTGTTCAGAGGACAAGGTGACGTCTTCACACTGTTTTCTAAACACAAACATCTTCACTTTCAAACCACACAAAGCAGAGAAAAGAAGAACATCAGCAGAACCTGAAGCAGAAGATGTTTGTCATCACTGCTTTAATTACAGCTCAAACAATCAGTCCACTATTTGATGAGTCCATGGACAAAAGATCCACAACATTTCTGTGATGGTTGGAGTCACTGACCCAGTACAACACCAAACTGGTTCCAGTCTGTCCACTGGGAACACTTTCTGTCTTGGTGATTACATGAATGGAGCTGGATGGATCATCTGTTCCACACCGACCAGAACCACTACAACTGTTTATGTCCTGAACTAAAGACAGAACAGCTCAACAGGAACCATCCACACATAGAAAACCTGAAAGGAACAGAAGACAAACATCTACCTGACAGTTAAAGACACCAGATGTGATGTTAAACTGGAAACTAGGAAACCAGTCATTTTCATCTCATGTTTAAATCATGAAGGAGCAACAGAACATCTGGAATGTTTTAATACGTTTCAATGGATACCAAGACATTCCCTTCACACAGTTTCAAAGACATCAAACAATCCTTCCTGGAAATGATCCTGTTCAAATGTCCATCAGGTGGATTCAGACGTCAGCTGGGAGGCCCCAGGTGAGCTGCTATGGAATGACTCACATGTCATCTGTACATTACAGAGGATTCTGATTCCTGCTGTCCACACTGACTGTCCAGTGTTCTCTTCCTAACACAACTCCACTGTGAGGAATCCCTTCATGAGCTCAGCTCACTCTAACATCCAGCTTCAGCTTCTGACTGACACTAATCAGGTCCACATCACTGAGAACTAAACTCCCTCTCTGAGTTCCTGAGGCTCCACTGCAGCTCAGCACAAACACTGTGGAAACACAAACATCCTGACTGGATGTGTGGAAGTCAGACTGCTGAAGCCTCACATCACTTTCACATCAGCTTTACATTCAGACACACAGCAGGACTGTGGATTCTGTCCTCCATCTTGGAACCCTGCAGTCAGCTGATCAGGACATTTATTCACACTTCAACAATCTCAAACATCTTCACACTGTTTTCACTAAAATCCTCAAAACTCATCAACAAAAACTTCAAACTTCAGTGAAGGATTTAAAGTGAACATGTAGTAAAACCATCAGCAGTCAGTGAACTGACCCGAGAGTCTCCAGTTTACAGTTTGGACTCTTCAGTCCATCACAAAGACGCTTCACTCCTGAATCCTCCAGGTCCTTATTCCAGCTCAGGTCCAGTTCAGTCAGATGGGAGGGGTTGGACTTCAGAGCTGAGGCCACGACTTCACAGTGACTCTCTGAGAGTCCACAGTCAATAAGTCTGTAATGAAACATAAAAGATAAAACATGTTATGATGAAAGACACTTTATATTTCCTTCATGCATTTGATAGCAGAACATCTGGACTGGTCCTGTTGGACATTTAGTTCTTCACATCAGTGGTTCAGCTGATCTTCTCTGACTGTTGGACATGAAGCTGAATTCTCATCAGCCTCTCTCACACCTCAACACTTTGAACCTTTGTCTGCTTTCATCTGCACATGGAGGACAGAAGATGGAGTTACATTCAGGCTTCCACACTGTCCACAGTCTGTCAGTGTGATCTGATCCCACGTCTGACTCCACAAAGTTCTCAGGAGAACATCTGGACCAGAAGAACATGTTCTGTCCACTGTTTTTACTGAGACTCAGGATGTTGTGACTGAGTTGAGCTCAGTCAACAGTTCCAGTAGAAAGATGATGATGTCTCTGCTGTGGACCTGCTGCTGTCAGCTTCACCTCCATCCCTGAACATCTCCAGTCTGCTGTCAAACGCTACACAATGAAACTGATCCTGGACAACATCACACCTGGACACCAGTAAAGATCAACACCAGGACATATTGTGATGTGATGACAGACGACTGGGTCAACTTTGGTCCTCAACGTTCTTTGATGAACTTGTGAAAAACTTGTTGTTGTCCTTGTAATTAGTTCCAACATGACGTCACTCAAACATGTTCTCAGGGTTTGTAGCATTAAAAACACAACTGTGACTCTGAGTGGATCAGATCTGTGGAAACAGTCTGACTTGTACCGTTCTGCTCTGATAGATTCACACCTCTGAGCATTTCCTCATACGACTCTTCTCTGCAGCAACCAGACAGAGAACAGCACAGTTTCTTTCTCTGAGTGACTGAACATCAGGACAGATGGAAAGTCTGGACTCTGGAACACCACTTCCCTCTTTAGAAAGAACAGCTGAGTTCAGAACCAATCAGATGCTCCATGACTCACTTCAACTCACTCTGCAGCGTCAGTCTTTGTAGGATCACTAGTTTACGGAGCCTCATGTCCAAGTTAAGCAGCTTCAGATACAAACTGTTGGACAAGTGACTGAATCACTTCACTGAGCTCAGGATTATTCTCCAGCTGAGAAACCAAACCACTGTTCCAGCATCAACATCATCTCCTCATTGTCACGTGTGGCCACAGCAGCTGCTTCAGCTCAACTTACAAACTCACTTTAAATCATCACATTCATTTTTCTATCAGCACGTTTCAAAAACAACTTTAAGTCATTTAAACCAGAGAAACTGAAGCTACAGACGACACTTCAAAAGAATAAATACAGTGGAAGCAAAGAACAACTTTAAAATCATGAAATAAAGACAAAGAACTGATTAAAAACCAATGAATAACAGAGACAGCAATAATCCATGAAAGCAGTTCTCCCAGACTTCAGACATGTTGATCTGATTTTAAACTCTAAACAGTGAAATCATCTGGTTCAAGCTGTTTGTCTGATTACAAGACTGATTTCAGAACCTCCTCATGTGATCACAACTTTACTGCTTCACTGAAAACGGTCAAATGCTTCCACATCAGAACCTCTACAGTTCTTCATGTGTCTCAGCAGATCTGCATGTTTCCTCCATCAGCCAGAGGAAGAACCAGAAGAAACATCTGTCAGATGGAACAATGATGAGAATGAAACAGAAGAACTGTGTTCATTCATTTAACAGCTTTAAACACAGGAAATGAAACATCTGCATGTTCACAGCATTTGAAGCAGCTCAAGAACATCTGAGACTGAACTCAGCTGACATGAGATGTTTGAAATAAACCAGTGGAGCTCTGAGAATAATGAGATGTTCTGGTGAGAACATCTGAAGAACTGAACCACTGATCTACTGACTGATCATGTTCATCACATCTGGACTCACCGAGCCTTTCTGCAGTTCCTCACAGCTGGAATCAGTCTCCGTTTTCCCTCATCTGATGTGTTGTACTTGTCCAGGTCCAACTCATCCAGAACCTCCTCTGACATCTGCAGCATGTAGGCCAGAGCTGAGCAGTGGATCTCAGAGAGTCTCTTATCTGATCTGTTCTCTGACTGCAGGAACTCTTGGATCTCCTGATGGACTGAGAGATCCTTCATCTCCATCAGACAGTGGAAGATGTTGATGCTTCTGTCTGGAGACATTTCATCACTGTTCATCTCCTTCAGGTTCTTGATGACTCTCTGGATCATTTCTGGACGGTTCTCTGTCTGACCCAGCAGACCTCCTAAGAGTCTCTGGTTGGACTCCAGACAGAGGCCATGAAGGAAGCGAACAAACAGGTCCAGGTGACCATTTTTACTGCTGAGGGATTTCTCCATGACTCTGTTCAGGAACACATCCAGAGTGTCTCTGTTCTCGTCTCTCCAGTCTTTTCCCAGGAAGTCCTCCAGAACCTTCTCCTTCCTGTTGGTGTAACAGTGGAACATGTAGACTGCAGCCAGAAACTCCTGAACGCTCAGATGGACGAAGCAGAACACCTTGTCCTGGTACAGTCCTCTCTCCTCTTTAAAGATCTGTGTGAACACTCCTGAGTACACTGAGGCTGCTCTCATGTCGATGCCACACTCTGTCAGGTCGGACTCATAGAAGATCAGGTTTCCTTTCTGCAGCTGCTCAAAAGCCAGTTTTCCCAGAGACTCAATCATCCTCCTGCTGTCTGGACTCCAGTGTGGATCTGTCTCAGCTCCTCCTTCATACTTGACCTTCTTGACTTTGGCCTGAACCACCAGGTAGTGGATGTACATCTCAGTCAGGGTGCTGGGCAGCTCTCCTCCCTCTCTGCTTCCCAGCATCTTCTCCAGAACTGTAGCAGTGATCCAGCAGAACACTGGGATGTGGCACATGATGTGGAGGCTTCGTGATGTCTTCACGTGGGAGATGATGCTGCTGGCCTGCTGCTCATCTCTGGATCTCTTCCTGAAGTACTCCTCCTTCTGTGGGTCGTTGAACCCTCTGACCTCCGTCACCATGTCCACACAGTCAGGAGGGATCTGATTGGCTGCTGCAGGTCGTGTGGTTATCCAGAGGCCAGCAGAGGGAAGCAGCTTCCCCCTGATCAGGTTTGTCAGCAGCACATCCACTGAGGTGGACTCTGTCACATCAGTCAGGACCTCATTGTTGTGGAAGTCCAGAGGAAGGCGACACTCATCCAGACCATCAAAGATGAACACACCCTGGAAGAATTCAAAGCTGCAGATTCCTGCTTCTTTGGTTTCTCTGAAGAAGTGATGAACAAGTTCCACCAAGCTGAACTTTCTCTCTTTCAGCACATTCAGCTCTCTGAAGGTCAGTGGGAACATGAAGTGGATGTCCTGGTTGGTTTTGTCTTCAGCCCAGTCCAGAGTGAACTTCTGTGTTAACACTGTCTTCCCGATGCCAGCCACTCCCTTTGTCATCACTCTTCTGATTGGTCCATCTCTTCCAGGTGAGCCTTTAAAGATGTCTTCTGGTCTGATGCTTGTTTCTGCTCTGTCTGCTTTCCTGGAAGCTGCTTCAATCTGTCTGACCTCATGTTCTTCATTGACCTCTGCAGTCCCTCCCTCTGTGATGTACAGCTCTGTGTAGATGTCATTCAGGAGGGTCGGCTGTCCTGCTTTAGCGATGCCCTCAAACACACTCTGGAACTTCTTCTTCAGGCCACCTTTAAGTTTACGTCCACAAACTGCAGCAGCAAGTTCTGAATGAAAACACAAGAAAGAAACAGTGAAGTAGAAGTAACCTGGATATTAAAGCAGCAAAGGACCAATGAAGTGAACATGACAGTTTGTCCCCTAAAGAATGAGTCTGAATCTATCTGGAGACTTTAGTAAATGTTCTGTTGATCAGCAGCTTCAGTCTCGACACAAATCCTCTTACTGCTCTGCAGACAGTCAGCCAGCTTCTCCTGCTTCATCCTCCTCAGGAACAACACTATGATCTGCTGGAACATCTCTCTGCTGCTCCTCTGCTCTTCATCCTCACCCTCCTCATCCTCCCTCTGACTCCCTGAGCATTCTGGGTAATCTGGACTCACAAGCTTCTGCATCTTCTTCAGCTCCTTCTTCACAAAAGTCACCATGTTGTCCTCCAGCAGCTGGAACACACAAATGTGACAATGAGCCATCAGAGTGAAACCATGGAGCCAAACATCACATCCATGTTGGACACACTGACAGTCCACTGGTCTACAAAGAGCAGCATGGAGACGCCTGAACACAACACATGGACCAGACCTTGTTGTTCATGTACGCACCATGAATATGGAGTCCAGGTGATGCTGCTGGACAGACGGAGCTGTGGGAACCTCTGAGCTCTGCTGCTCCACTCTGTGGATCAACATCAACACTTAGATGTCAGTACGTCTGTCCACACAGAGACAAACAGCAGCTACGACACCATCAACGTCTTCAGGAGACTCTGAACATGGAACAAGTCATCTCCACAGTTAAACCTCATCATGTCTCCCCCTCGCTGTGACGTGGACGTTCACAACAGACACAAACACTTTGGCTTTCAGAGCAGGTCGGACAACACGTCGTACAAACCAGTTCTTTTCTACAGTCACTGACTCTTTCTGTCAGTTACAGCTTACATCTGATCAGCAGACGGACGGACGCCTTTAAAGTTAATCAAGAATTCCTTCGAGTCGTCGCTGTTGAAGGACAGACAGCTGGGTTCAGGACAGTCTGGTCTCTGCTGCTGGATCCTGAAACAAAACCAGAACAAATAAAAACTGAAGGAAAAAATCTTTAAGCTGTTAATAAAAACAAAAACCAGCTTTGAGTCTGAAACGTCTTTCTGTCAGTTTGACTGTCTCACCTTCCATCTGGAGACCGTCTGAAATAAAGAGGAAGCTCCTTTGACCGGTCACTCTTCATGGACACACAGCTGGATCCAGGTCCAGGTCCAGGTCCAGGTCCAGCAGAGTGTGGATGCTGCTGCTCTGGGCTTCAACACACACACAGCTGTGAGTGTGAATAATGACAGCAGTGATGTTGAGCTGAGCTCTGACACTTAGAGATGCTCATCTCACCTCTGAGCTTTGCTCTGGTTCTCATGGTCCCCACTCAGAGACCTTTTAGAGGGAGGGACTCCCTCCTCTCTGTCCTCACACTGATGCATAGCAGACAAACACAACAACCTGCTGGGAGAGTCACACATTAGTCCTCCTCCTTCCTCTCAGTCACATGACAAACACACACAGCTGTGATTGGAGGAAACCTGTCCAGCTGTGGGACAGCTGCTTCACCTCAACACTCAGTCTAAACTACTAGAAGCTCTTCAACATCTGACATGTTCCTCTTTGTCCAAGTCCTCTATATCCAGTCAGAGGCTGCAGTGGCAGCTGCTCCAACCATCCACAGTCAACCATGTTACCTTGATGCTGCTCACTTCACGTCCACATTTTCTACAAAGTGCTCTACAATAGTTTCTCACACACACTAATGTGTTAAAGTGTAACTGTGCACGTGGCACAACAGCAGTAGCTTTATTAATGATTCATATCTTCTATTTATTCCCGACACAGACACTAGACCTAACAGTACATCAGTCTGTTCTTTGTTCTGTCCATCACTCAGGTGAGCCGTCACACAGTCACATGTTCTATAGTTGGATCACTGATGTCACAGTGAACATCCTCAGGTTGAGTCCTGATCCACCAGGTCTTTATTTTACCGTCAGGAAACGTCTGATTTGATCACTAAAGTCAAAAACACGTTGGCTGTAAAGACTTTTAGTTGTTGTTTAAGTCACAGTCAGTAGCATCTGAAGCAGTCATTACTGTGTGGTTATTGTGTGCATGTTTCCCCTAATTATAGCGGACAGTTCCTCTGTTATCAGTGAGGTAATTAACACAATAAGGCCATAAAAATTACAGTTACAGTCTGAAAACACTATTATTGGACCTGAAGATGTTCAGAGTCAACACTATTATTGGACCTGAACATGTTCAGAGCCAATTAAAACGAAGCAGCTCAGCTGAAGGATCCAGCAGCAGCCTCATGTGTAAAGTATAGCAGCTGTAGATGAGAAGGATGCTGACGCTGTCTGTCCTCCTTAGTGAGAACCACAGATCCCTTAATGTTAATAATGTCCCTGTAATAAAATAACACCTCTATAGATCACACTAACACGCTGACTTTAACTCAAAGTGTCTTGATCTGCTAACAGTCAAGTTCTCACACATTCCGCTTTTATACTGATGGGATAACCTAACTTCCGGTTCGCCCCTCCATTGTTCTGAGTTTTGAGCTTGACGAGGCCGTTTGGACCTGAAGGCCTGATGTCGGTGAAAGTGGCTTTCAGACAGCATGAGGGCTTCAGCTAAACTGTCCAGCTCGGTGTTCATCATCCAGTTGGAGGAGCGGGACTTCAGTGTCTGCAGTGTGGAGCTGCTCCACTTTGGTTGAATCTCTTTCCTCCACCTTCAGAGTCTTTACCCGCTGACCAGCTGTTGTGTTCACGGAGCTGCTGCCGCATGAGTCCAGTCAAAGCTGTGGAGCCTCATTTCTGCTGCTGGAGCTCAACTAACAGCTGGAAGCAGAGTTTAAAGCGTCTTTTACTCACCTCCGGACGGAGAAAAGAAGCTGCGACACGACGACGGTGAAAGTGAAACTAAACTGAGACCAGGACGGGCCGTGACGTCACTGTTGTCAGGGCAACCAGTGGGCGTCCTGCAGACCCGGAGGCTGCTCTTCTAGGACCGTGGAGAGCCAAAGGAAGGAGCAGCAGGATCTCCATGGAGGAGTTGTGATGGTGAATCGTTGTGTTGCTGACCCTTATAAATGTCTCTGATGTCTTCATTTGGCAGCGGAGCTGTTGTTGAGCTGCTGAACTGAGAAAGCAGCGACGTCTAACTCATTAAAACGGTTTCATCTGATGACAGCTGGTTGGCTGATTTGTTTCACTGAGTCATAGGGAGATTCTGGCGGCTCCACATGAAGATAATTAACTACAGCCAGCAGATGAATTCATCTTTCATCAGGTGATAGAAGCTTGTTGAAATGATGTCTGTGTGTCACTACGTCAGGTAGAGATAAGCTCCAGAGTGAACGTTTGTTTTACAGTTTTAATGATGAGAATAACAACAATGCCAGGTCATATATATAAATAAAAATAAAAAAGAACTGGAACAAGAGTAGTGTTTTACATTTTCACTCAACACAGCAGGGGGATGAGCACAGAAGGGACAGTTTGGCTCGTAAGGAAGGAAGCAGGGACAAGCTTAGACTCTTGCAGTCAGTCGACTAAGTTCCAGTGTAGATTTTTTTGGGGGGTCCAGACCAAGTCAGAAGTCAGACGGGTCACGGAGCCAAAACCAACAGGAAGTAGAGCAATAAGTTTTCCACGGGTGTATTTTAATTTTAATTTCCATTTACAAACACATCTAATTAAATCAGATAACAGATAATGGATGATGAATTAGGGCCGTTTTCAGTTTTTCATTTTGTATCATCACTGAAAAAAAGGGAAAAAGTTTATTTTTCCTTTTTTTATTTTGAAATCTCAAAATCAGAAAACGAATGTCCACGACGGACCGAAGTCCATAGTAATAATCTGATCCCAGTCCGTTCCATGAAACAACGTAATAACCACATAAAGACAACCCAAGAAGATTGTTTTCAGGGTTGCTTTGGCGCCATCTACTGAACCAGATGCTCGGACCTCCAGATGGAGCACAAACAACCAACGAGTCAGAGAAAAGTCAGCAGCTCATCTGTGAAGAAATGAGCAGGGAGCCGGTGGAGACCCTTTGAACCCAGAGGAACATTTACTTCTGGTAGGAAGACGCGCTGCTGCATTCAGGATCATGAGGAGTTGGTTTAAAGACTTCTTTGGGAGGCCTGAGAACAGCGTTACAATCATCCTGTCTGCTGGAAATAACAGCAGCAGTCAGAGTTCCAGGGTCTTCCTCCGACAGGAACGTTTCTGGTGATGTTTGTCAGCTGAACCAGAGGACAGATCTCAGTCACTGATGACACAGAGCCTCTTTGTTTCATTGTTTGGCTTCAGCTCTCAGGTCCTGCTTCCATTTTCACCAACGATGAGCAGTTCTGTTGCTGCCGAGTCCTGTGGTCCTTCAAAATAAAACAATTTAATAGCATGTAAAGTTAGAAATGCCAGATGTAGACAATACTTCCTGTTACGCAGTTCAAAATAAAAGTTGTGATTGTAGTTACGTACTGTGTCCACTAGAGGGAGAGTAAACACATGATTCTACAGGGTGGTGATAAAACTGTTCCTGCAGTGTCTCTAAATAAGTTTGTGACAAAACATGACAGAATAAATACACAATATAATAAATTAACATGATAAATACATTATAAAACACATGAACAACAATCAAAACACATAGAAACACAAATTAAAAGTAGAAAATCAGTCAAAAATCTGACTTTATTTAAATACAGATTTTCAGTTCACTGAGACAAAACCAAGACTGTATTATTTGTTCAATGTCACAAGACCACTTTAAATATTTTAAATGTCCTTTTCATTAATGTACATCCATACATCTGTTAACATTATAAATAATAATACACTAAAATACTAACAGGAATTAAAGCAGGATGATGGTCAAACAGTTGTACGTCTGTAAAAATGGAGTTAAAGAGACATATTGTGGAATTTGTTCAACACACTGACAAATATAAAGGTGGACATAACAGCAGAGTAAGACTTCAGATATTTACTGTCAGCATTAAAAGAAGGAAACCATGAAGAAGCTCCAGAGAGTCTCTGTGTGTCAGCGCTTCTATAGAAAACACAGCAGGACAGAAAAAGTCCAAACAGCACATCTGGAAGAGACACGAGCAGTTAGTCTCCAGAGCTGATGGAGGCTGTTTGTTAGTACAGGTGAGTTCTAGTTAGTACAGGTGAACCAGTGTTCTACTACCTACTGATACAGCAGGAAGGTCCACAGCGCTACGCTGCACTGACAACATAAATACAACCAACAAGAAATGAAACTAAATAAACAACAAATAAAAACATCCTGATCCAATAAACAAACACGTCCAGGAACCAAACTCTGATGTTGAACTTCAGTGGAGTCTCCTGCAGAACGTCCCGCCCAGTGAGGCCAGTATTCATATGGACAGAGCTGCAGTTACTCACTGGGACCACTGGAGGGCGCTGACCCCCAACACTCATCTACTAGTGTTCTTCCACTTCTACTCGCTCTCTCTTCTAGTCCACTTTCATCTTCTGTTTTTTACCGTCATGGTGGGAAACAGACCGTCTGGATGATTTAATGAGACTCAGAGACGTTAGAACACAAATATCATCAACATTAAAGTGTCTCCTGTTGGTTTGGTTCACTGAAAATCCAGAAAAACTCCTGAACTTGTTCTGATCCGTCTCTCTGATCCAGACTAAGAACACATCTTTAACCCTTTAAGCCCTAAGCTATTTTTGAGGCCTCTGCTCGAAAAATACATACCCAAAATAAAAACAGTATATCTCTGCAACCACAAGGTCCAGAACCAGACACCTAAACTGAGGCGTCTCCATGAGCAGCAGCTGTTGATTCAACGCTGATCATGGAAAAATGAACAGAGACCACCTTAAAGAATCAGCAGTAGTTTTACTTGACATCCAAATCAGGAGAAACATTAAACACACATGATTGAATCGTTCATAATGCATCATCACTGGTCTGAGTAACCATGGATGTTATACTGTCAACAGGTTCAGCATCAAAACCCTCCAAATTCAACAGATGTCTAGTTTGTATTTGTCTACGTCAGTCTGTTTAATCAGCACTTGAGTTCTTCATGCAGATGCAGCTCAGTTCCTTTCTTCAGTCAGCTCTGGGATGAGGGGCTTTTATTTAGTCCAAGTAGCAAAGGCTTTGGGTTCAACCACTGAGGTTAAGGTGGTCGTCCTGTTTCCAGAGCAGCTTCCAGACTTGTGGAGTACAGCAGAAGTTTGAGTTGAGGTCCGATGGTGGTTTGCAGGACTTGGTGAGGTCAGGTCACAGGAGGGTTCCAGCCTTCCTTCAGGTTTGAACAACAAAAGCAGCAACCCGTTAGCATGTATGAGACACATTTACAACCAGCAGTGAGGATTAAAGCAGATGAAACAGTAGAAAGTAT
>JAMOIN010001662.1:0-16440 GCA_024666655.1 Dascyllus trimaculatus
TCAGGTAGTTTTACAGAGAAATTCACCCTTTTTTCCTCTTTTTAAGGATCTCTGTGGCCACGTTGTGTGTTTTTTTTGTTGGTTTTGTTGCTCTGTGTTGTTATTTCTGTCGCTTTGAGGAGTTGTATCTTGGTCAGGTAGTCTGTGCATGGGGTAATGTTCATTCAGCATCTACTTTATGTTGGTTTGCGTCTCTTTCAGGTCATTTAGTGTCTCTTTGCTGTGTTTTTGCATCATGTAGTCGTTCTTTAAGGATCTCTGAGCTTTTTTTGTTCGTTTTGTTGCTCTGTGTTGTTATTTCTGTCGGCTTTTGCAGTTCTCTCTTGTCAGCTAGTTTTTGCATGTGGTAATGTTGGTTTTGCATCTGCTTTAGCTCTTCATTGTGTCGTTACATCATGCAGTAGTTTTTCTACGTCTCTTTGTGGCAGTTTTACAGAGAAATTCACCTTTTATTTCCTGATTTTTAATAATTTATGTCGTTCTAACTGTGTCGTCTCTGAGTTCTCTCTCCTTCTGCTTCCATAGAGCTGCAGGACTTTATGCTGCAGTGAAAAATGAACCTCAGTGAAGACGGAGAAGAACCGCCTGTGGTTCAGAGTGAAACCATCTGAGCGTCACAGCCTCTCCTCTGTTTACAGCAAAGAGCCACAACAATAAAACCACCTCCTGAGATGTTGACGCTGGTTTCAGCATCCAGAACAACCAGAGGATGGAGGATCTTCTCTCCACCTGTCAGTGGTTTTAATGCCGTGACTCAGCAGCCTTCCAGAGAAAGAAAAAAGATCTTGAATTTTCCAGTCGTATGTCTCCGATTTAAAAAACAGACAAAAATAGAGGCTTTAACATGACTGGATTCTGCAAAAAATAAAAAATTCTGTAGTCCTCGATGCAGCTGTGAAGCTACTAGTGACTCAGCTCCAACCAGCAGCCATGACGCAAATATTCAGAGAGTTTTCAGCTGAACTGCAGGCAGTGTTTCCACAGAGCAGCGAGGAGACGAGGAGGAAGCTGATGTCAGGAGATGATGGAGGCTCTTCTCTCCTCCTGTCAGTGGTTTTAATGTTTCTCCTCTTTCTCTCATTCTGTCTTCTGGAGTCTCCCCCGGCTCTCAGGAAACTTAATTCAATCAGCTGGCCTCCTCAGATATACGTACAGACGGACGGAGACCCCACCGCAATTAATGCAGCCTGCAGGACGTGTGTGCATCGGTGTGGAGAGATTCTGAGCACCTGCTGAGGCCTACAAGGTGCTGTAAGCCTCCATCTGCTGCCGCTTTGATCTAATCTGAGGCGAAGCGGGAGGACGGCTGCAGAAGGAGCAGGAGGGAGCGCTTCCCCTACCTCTGTTGTCTTTGAGGGAGAAGTTGTGGTTGTGGGCGACCTCCGGAGCCAGGCTGAACGTGAAGTGCTGCCTGTGAGTCCTCTCGTCTTTGTCCACGGCGCTCACCGTCTCGATGACCTGCAAAGGAGAAGAAGAAGAAGGAGAAGAAGTGTTTGAGAAGCAGCCGAACACAAGCAGGAGGCGGAGAAAACCCGGCCACGGATCGTACCTTCCCCGGAGCGACGCTCTCACACATCAGGACCTCGTTGTTGGTCGCGAACTCCGGTGGGTTGTCGTTCACGTCCTTGACTCGGATGTTGACTCGAACCTTGGTGTCCTGGTGGTGGCCTCCTGCAGCACACACACACACAATTTCAGGTTTAGCGGTTTGTGAGGACATACTGAGAAAACGCGGAATTAGGTTAATGGCGGCCTCCTGAGTGCCGCTACGTTGTTTGAATTATGAGGACACTGGGGGTGTCCTTATAATCCCATGGTGTCCTCGTAATGTTGGTACGTAAATGGACAAATTGTCTCCATAATCCGGACATACCAACGCACACACACACACACACACACACACACACACACACACACAGCGTCATCGGGTGTGTTTGTGATCCTCTGAGCTAACCTAAACACCTCCCAGCCTGACTTCCTGTCACTCAATCAGCTGTTTGTTGTTTTGATTTGTGAAAAAACTACAGCCGTCAGAGTCCCGTTGAAGAGTCGGGCAGCTCCCCCACACCCTCACCCAACCCGCTCTGACAGCAGGAGTGACAAACGTCGAGCTGCAGATGCTCACAGAGAGCAACAGCTAAAGTCAGACAGGAAACACAAAGTCCTCCTCAGGACTGTTCATCTCCTCTAAGACAGGGTTGCTGCGTTGCGTTGCATACTTGTAATTCTATCCAGTGAGATTTTTCCGCTGCCCTGTCATTACCAGCATCTATTTAGCTTCCCAGGCTCTGTGAGCGGTTAGCGTAGCCTGCGATGGTCTCGGCTTTGTGGGCGGCGAGCCCGTTTCCATCTGTCCGTCTGGCGTCTAGCAGGCCGCAGGGAAACCACGCGGCGCTCTGCTGGTCCGACCACAGAATACCAGGGTGGGGCCTCGGTGGGTTTGTGGAGCCGGAGCTCAGGAGGCCACGGCTTCACCCCCTTTTATTCTGACGGCACAGGGCAGCTAGCAGGAGGGCTCAGGGTGGAGACGGAGGCAAAGGTTTTAGAGGAGCTGCAACTGTTCGCTCAGATTTATTCTGAGTCGCTGCATAAAAATCTGTTCACACGCTGGTCAGAGCCAGAAGATCTGCTGGACATGAAGGAACTGAACTAATGTTTGATTAAAACCCACCAACAGCACAGCTAGTTTCTGTTCTGGAAGCTCTTTCTACATGTTGAGTCGACGTTTATTCACCTCCTATAAGACATATAATTACATTTAGATGCATTACTGTGTTTTACATCCTGTGTTTGATGTCTGGAGTCTCTCTGCAGCCATTTTGTGTCTGTTTTCTTGCTTTCTTTCGTTGGTTCTGTCTCTTTCTGGAGTTTTCTCAGTCAGGTAGCAGCTGCATGTGTAAATGTTCATTTTGCATCTACTTCGTGTTGGTTTGAGTCTGTTTTGCGTCTCTTTGCTGCGTCGTTGCATCGTGCGGCTGCTCCTCGGTGTCTTTCTGTGGTAGTTTTATGAGAAGAGCTGCTGCAGGACTTTATGTTGGATTGTTCACCCACTAATAGGGAACGTGAGCTGGGATTAGACCGTCGTGAGACAGGTTAGTTTTACCCTACTGATGATGTGTTGTTGCAATAGTAATCTTCAGAGAAGCTCCTCTGAGTTTAGCAGGTTGGTGTTTTCTGCAGATTAGCTGTTGCATGTTCAGTCTGTTGAAGCAAAGGCAGCAGAGTCTGAGTGTTTTTGTCTATTTGTGGCCAAAAATCCACATGAAAACAGCAGAAGAGTCCCTGAGCTGCTACCTGACTGAACAGTCCAGAGGAGCAACACGGCGGAGCATCGACTGGATGGAATCTAGTCGATCCCTGCTGGCCGATCCTGAGCAGGTAATTTGTTTACTAAGACTTGGCGGCTCTCAGCAGTGAAAGTGTTGAGTCCCACCAAGGAGGAGGAGGCAGCCAGCAGCTCCAATCCACTTAAAGTCTGTACATAAGACGTCGTGGAGCGACTCCAGCGCTGCAGAACGACAGGCTGGGCTTTGGATGCCAGAAACGTACAGCCTGGTGGCGATCTGGGCTCCTTCCATGAGTCTGCTCGGGGTCTGACTCTTCCTGCCTTTTTACGTCTCTATAAACTTCATGTTGTTCCAGGAGAATCACAGAATCAGTAAATGAGCTCCTCCTAGTCCACATTTAACTGCAGGCAGAGCTGTGACGGGTGTTTGTGTGTTTGTGTGCAGGACCGTGGGTTCGTACCGATCTCCGTGGCCGACACCGAGATGTTGTGCCAGGCCTGAGCCTCTCGGTCCAGCGGCCGGGTCGTGGTGATCATCCCGTCCTCCGAGTTGATGCTGAAGAACTGTTCGACGTCGGTGTAGCGAGGGATCATGTACCTGCACGGGAGGAAGACGCACATTAGAGCCACAGCAACACATTCAACCCTCTGGATGCTGAAAGCTGTAAAAACAGTAAGAATCCTCAGAGCTTCAGCTTTCCTACGGTCCTTGAACTACTCATCAGCGACATCTCGTTCCATCGGGACGTTAAATCTCTGTCTTCTACTTGACTCATTTAAAAATTCTGCAAAAATAAACCGTTGGATCGAAGCACAATCTGGCAAAAACAAAAAATTCTGCGTTCCTCAGCGCAACCTTAGAGTTAAGATGGACTCAGCTTCAATCAACGGTCACATGACAAAAATTTAGAGAGTTTTCAGCTGAACTGCAGGCAGTGTAGTGAGAGGAGACGAGATAATTAAAGCAGCAAAATACCTGCAGCACATCTATAAAGTCTCATTTTCTCAGTATTTCTAACATCTGAGGACAATTTAAACATTTTCCACATGATGATTCCAGTTTTTTAAATTTCTTTTTAGCTTTTACCGACTTCTTTTAAAGATTTTTCGGCATTTTCATGGATTTTTTATGTCAGGACTTGCTGACTTTTACCCGTCTAAACCCAGACAGCTGCAGGTGGCTGTGACAGGCTTTAATTTCCTTTTAAAAATCCCCCAAATTACACCTTCACAGGAGGAGAAAACTGCAAAAACAGAATGAAACATGGTATTTTTAGCTTCCCTGCGTTTCAAAAAAAATCTACAAAGTCTAAATTGTGATGATTCATTCAAATCGCTTCGTTCTACGTGTCTCATAATTTAAAAATGCCCAATAATGAACAGTTCACTCAAAACACTTTCTGTTAAAAACTCATTTCTCTGGTGTCGATTAAACCTGAGGACACATGGAAATGTTTTCTACATGCTGATTCTAGTTATTTAGATTTTTAGTAACATCTATAATCAAATAAATCAGCTGTAGTTTCCTCTTTTTATATAATTTACGGTCTGATACTTCTAATCCTGTGTCGTTCTGTTTCCATAGAGGTGTTTGGCTTCATATCACAGTGACAAATTAACTAAAAATGAGACGTGAACAAAGACAAACTCCGTAGCTGCTGGTGAAGGTGATGAAATCTAGAATCGAGACTTTAAAACCGACTGTTTCTGAGTCCTGTGGGTTGTTCAGATGTGACACTCAGGTCTGAATCCAGGTGCTGTGAGTCTCCTGTGTGTGTGTGTGTGTGTGTGTGTGTGTGTGTGTGTGTTACCTGACGGGGTTGTTGGCGACGTCCGTGTCCTTGGCGTGAACTCGACCCACCAGAGTTCCCGGAGGCGCGTTTTCCTCCACCTCAAACGTGTAACTGGGAGCTACGAACACCGGAGGCTCGTCTGCGTCCTCCACCGAGATCTGAGCACACAAAGGAAGTGAGGTCAGGACTCAGCGATCACACAGACGACACGTGACGTCACAAACACACCTGCCGTGGTTTCGTACCTTTATGGTGGCCTCGTCCTTGTACGGCCCCCAGGCCAGGAACTGAGGGTCGACGTGGGGGTTGGATCCCTCCACCTTCAGGGTGTACGACCTTTTAGTCTCAAAGTCCACCGGCTGGAAAACACAAGCAGAAGGAGTCAGTCCTCTGAGCGGTGAGCCGACTCTCTCACTGGCTCTTTTGCTGTGTAATGAAATCAGCATTTTGAGGAACGGCAGCGTGAAGCCACCGGGTGCAGTACCTCTGGCTGCTGCCAGGGGGAGCTGTTGCTACACGGAAGAACCCAAGCAGGCCGACTGGTGTTACTATTATTTACAGAGCTGCAGAGAAAAGCAGGAATAACCCAAATAGTGAGTTTAATTTAAAGACGGTTTGTGTTTCACGACGTGCAGCGATATGATGTGATTATTCGGGAGCAGAGTGAATCATTGCTGGCAGCTTTCTGACGGCAGGACGAGGGTTTTTTAATGAAGCAGGAGGACAGAGGTGCTCTCAGGCTGGAGGTCTGCTGACAGCTATATTTAATTCAATCTTTCACACCTTTATAATGCAGACAGGTGAATTAAGAGTCATTTAAACTCCCCTGTGTGGCTCCTCGGTCAGTCCAAACCCTCAGATTCAATTCGGTCGTATTGAGCTGAGCCTCAGTTCACTTTAACCCTCAGTGGGAGGAACGTATCGACTCGTGATGCTGGATTGATTGTTTGCTGTGAAGGCCTCCAGCTCACATCTCCATCTGAAAAAGCAGCAACAGTCGCTTTAATGCATCTCCTTCTTTCTAAAACTAACTTTAGAGTCAGCAGTCGTTGCTGGCAGTTGCTGCTCTGAGCCCCCAGGAGGCGCTGTCCGCTCTGATTACGGCCCGTTCAGCCGGCAGCGCTTGGCCTCGTCTGCGGCCGTCGTCACTGACGTGTTCTCGGGTGTCGCCGCTGCATTATGAACCCGGATAATAACCGCTCTGACCAGCTGGTGTGGAGCATCGAGCTGGCAGAGTCCCAGCAGAGAGGCTCCATCTTTTCATTTCAGATCCCAGCGGGGGGAGAGGGGATTCATAAACCATAAACCCGGAGGGAAGCGACCGCAGATCCAAACTCAACAAATCCACCAAACCATCAGAATTCAGGCTGCAGAGCGACGCGGTAGTCATACAAGGTAAACAAGTCAGCTGTTTTAGCTTTGCATGCTAGCTGCTAATTAGAATGTATAAGGTAAACAAGTCAACTGTTTTAGCTTTGCATGCTAGCTGCTAATTAGAATGTATAAGGTAAACAATTAAACTGTTTTTAGCTTTGCATGCTAGCTGCTAAATTAAAATGTATAAACTGAACAACTAAACAGTTTTAGCTGTGAATGCTAGCTGCTAATTAGAACATATAAGGTAAACAGCTCAACTGTTTTTAGCTTTGCATGCTAGCTGCTAATTAGAACATATAAGGTAAACAGCTCAACTGTTTTTAGCTTTGCATGCTAGCTGCTAATTAGAATGTATAAGGTAAACAACTAACTGTTTTTAGCTTTGCATGCTAGCTGCTAATTAAAATGTATAAATTGAACAACTAAACTGTTTTTAGCTTGGCATGCTAGCTGCTAGTTAGAATGTATAAGGTAAAAAACTCAATTGTTTTTAGCTTTGCATGCTAGCTGCTTATTAGAATGTATAAACTGAACAACTACACTGTTTTAGCTTGGCATGCTAGCTGCTAATTAGAATTTTAAGGTAAACAATTCCACTGTTTTAGCTTTGCATGCTAGCAGCTAATTAGAATTATAAAGTAAACAACTAAACTGTTTTTAGCTTGGCATGCTAGCTGCTAATTAGAATTTTAAGGTAAACAATTCCACTGTTTTAGCTTTGCATGCTAGCTGCTAATTAGAATTATAAAGTAAACAACTAAACTGTTTTTAGCTTGGCATGCTAGCTGCTAATTAGAATTTTAAGGTAAATAACTAAACTGTTTTTAGCTTGGCATTCTAGCTGGTAATCAGAATGTATAAACTGAACAACTAACTGTTTTTAGCTTTGCATGCTAGCTGCTAATTAGAATGTATAAGGCTATTTTAGGCTTTTTGCCTCTCCCTGCATTTTACTGTTTTATTATGTTTTTTTCATTAATGCTATGTATCTGTGCAAATAAAATAAAAATAAATAAAAAATAAATAAATATAAGGTAAACAACTACACTGTTTTTAGCTTTGCATGCTAGCTGCTAATTAGAGTGTATAAGGTAAACAACTCCTAAACAACTTTCCCGCCCTTCTGGCTGAGTTTCTGTGCAGGTGTGGAGGCTGCAGGTGGACAAACTCTGTGACTGTTTAATAAAGCTGGATTGCAGCGACCAGTTCAGGCTCGTGTCCTGCAGGTCAGAGAGAACAGAGCTGCAGCCTGATGCGTTTGAGGTCATCTGCAAACTGTGGTGCAGCTCTGGATCTAATCTGTGATCCGACGTGGACTCCAGCAGCTCAGCCTCAGCGGGCCGCCTCGTTGAGCTGCGGCAGCATGCGACTGAGGAGGTGTTTAATGCGACGCTGACAGGTACAGCAGCAGCAGAGGAGCAGGAGTGACCCAGTTCTTTCATTTCAGCTGCTTCAGTCCGACTGTCTGAAGATCCTCGTCCTCCTCGCCGCGCAATCAGACTCAGATAGTAGTAATAATAATGATAATGCTCACAATAAAGCCTCCTTCTTCCTGCCGCAACACACACTGACACACGCACACACACACACACTGACACACACTCAGCTCCTTAATATTCTGCAGCTGCTTTCGTCAGGACACAGTTGAAAGAGAATAGCTGATTAAAGCTCATCCCTGTGTGTGTTTGTGAGCAGAGAATAGAGATTAGTGGAGGCGACTCCTGATGCTGATGCAGTGTGTAGAGGTGTGTGTGTGTGTGTGTGTGTGTGTGTGTGATGATGCTGCAGAGCCTGAGGGGCCGAAAGGTTCTGATTTCCCCCGAGAGTCATCAAAACCCGATAATGTGGGACGCTCTCGTCGGGTTCGGGGTTAAAAGGTGTGAACATCTGCACTTCATATCAGCTGATTTCATTACAAGAGACGCGAGGATGAGGAGGACCAGCAGCAGCAGCCGCCACGGAGGGTTCAATTAAACCTAATTACTGGTATGAGACGTCAGGAAGAAGCCAGAGACCAGTCAGAGGCTCTGAAACGCATCCAGAAATCAATGAATGACAGCTTTTATTAGAGCCAGACGCTGTAATGACAGAGGAAGTCATCAGATCTTCAACTTTCCGACGGCCCTTGAACTACTCATCAGTAGTTTGATGGTGAAAGACGTTGAAAAGAAGTCAGAGAGCAGTCAGTGGGTTTGAAACGCAGCTAATATTTAGAAAAAAAATCTACAAAAACACACCTTTTATCAGAACCGGAAGTAGTTCAATCAGAAAAATCAGCATTTTATTAACTTTCCGATGGTCCTTGAACTACTCATCTGGGACGTGGAGCTCTGACAGGAAAATTCACCAAATCTAAGATAAAAGTCAGGATATTTAATCAAAATCACTTTATTCTGTGTCCCTTTAAAACAAATTAAAATACATTAAAATACAATCCAAAACGTAACTTTTATAATAATCAGAATTTGAGTTATTTGGCTGAACTGCAGGCAGTGTTTAGGAGCCTTGTTGTAAAGGAGACCAGCATAGGAACTGATTCAAAATGTAAATGGTTAAATATCTGTCATGGATTTCTTACATTACAGAAAACATCTTGTAAAATATCAGAAAAAGAATCTTAGTGTACATAAATAAACGAAAAAATAATTAAATTATATATAATTATTTTAAAAATTAGTTCAATATTAAAATATTTTTTATTTTTATTATTTTATTATTTAAAAAAATTGTACATATTGAAAATATTTTATATATATTGAAAAATATTTTTAATTACTTTATTATTTTAAATTATATTATGCATATAATTTACATAAATACATAAAAAACAGAACAAATCTGTTAAAAAAAAAAACTAACAAAAAAAACTCCCACCAGAATTAAAGATTGGTATTTTTTTGTTTTTGCCATTTCTGTCATTATTTTTACTATTTTGTTTTTGACCTTTAAATGATCCCACAGTTTTATAAAACATATTTTAGTTCAGTAAATGTTGATTAAAGCGTCGACAGAATAAATACAGTATATTATTGTGAGGTCTGGCTGCTGCATTAAACAGTAAACGTCATATTTAAACTCAGGACCGCTGCTGCTGCCAGGGTTTTCCAGTGTATTCCAGGGTTTTCCAGGGCTCCAGTGCAGGAGAACGTCTGTGGACTCAGACTCTGGTTCTGGTTTCCTCCTTATTCTCCTTCACTCGTCGACACAGAGGCTCGACATGCTTTTATTTTCTGACTGAGAGGCTCAGAGGTCGAACGTCCGCCAGGAAAAAGAGGCGACTGAAGATTCGGTTTATAATCCAGACCTGCAGCTACCGAGGGTGAGTCCGTGCACGTGAAGCAGTGTGTGTCCGTGCACGTGAAGCAGTGTGTGTGTGTGTGTGTGTGTGTGTGTGTGTGTGTGTGTGTGTGTGAGCTGCAGCTGTGTGTTTGACAGACTAACTGACTGGTCGTGTGGCTGCATAGAAAAAGTAATGGTGTGTGCTGAGCTGGATCACTGGGAGCGTGCACGTGTGTGTGTGTGAGCGTGCACGTGTGTGTGTGTGTGTGTGTGTGTGTGTGAGCGTGCACGTGTGGCTACAGTGCAGCAGATGAGCTTTGTGTCCTGAGGAGCCATGAAAGTTAATGTCGTCTGTCGACACTCAGGTTCAGATCAGAGTCTCTCCGTCCTTCTATTGTTGTTTGATTCAGATTTTACATTAAACAGAAACACAGAGAATCGATCGATCGGCTCAATAATAATAATAATAAATATTAGTAATAATAATAAATTAACTCCGTCTCCATCAAGTAGAGGATGAAGCCTTCATAGAAAAATCATATTTAACTGTAGTTGTATGAATCATTTTGTTATTATTTCACAGATTTTTCCTGTTTTATTAAACTACAGAAAATATCTACAAAAATCAGCAAAAACTGTATTGTTTTACTCATATTTACTGTTATTTAAAAGAATAAATGTTCATATTAAGGAGTGAAAAAAGGCAGATAAATTTCTTTTTAAATTACAAAAAAAATGATGTTAAAATCACAGAAAAAAAGTACAAATTTACATGTCAGCCCTAAAAAACAGACCATAACTGTGAATATATTAATAATAATAATAATAATAATTATTATTATTATTATTATAATATCCACATCAAAAGTTTGTATTTTTTAGAAATAGTGAGTCGTTCTTTCACAATGTTTGACCATAAAATTACTGTTTCCTGAATTTAAATCAGTGAAAATAATATTATTTTATACACGTTTGTCAATATTTGAAAGAAGAATTAAATTAATTATTATTAAAAATAATAAATGAATTTTTAATTGTTATTTTACAGATAATATAAAGTAAAATATGTACATTTATATGTTAGACTTCTTAAAAAAGTGAGAAACGTTGACATTAAAAATCTGCATTTTTACAAATAGTCGTTTGTTCTTTTGCAGTGTGGGACCATCAACCTACAGCGGAATTAAATCAGCAAAGACGTCATTATTTCAAAGATATTTCCAGTTATTTTCACTGTTTTTACAGTTTTTGAATATTTCAGTTGATTTGTTAAATTACAGATAATATCTAAAATCTCAGGAAAAAATCTAATTTACAAATAATCTAATTATATGTAATTATTTTAAATTATCTTTTAAAATTATTTGGATATTTAAATATTTTAAATATTTTGGCTTTTTGATATTTGAAAATATTTTTATATGTTTTAAATATTTTATATATATTCAAAAAAAATTTTTATATTTTTAATTATTTTATTTTTTTTAACTATTTTTTATTATATCATACATGTAATTTACATGCACACATAGAAAACAAGCCAAAACTTGTTTTACAATCAGGGGTTGTAGAATTATTTGTTTTTTACAGAATCTAGTTTTAGCAAACGGATTAGTTTTGGTGAATTTTTAAACGAGACAATTTTTGCATGGATTTGGTCGATTTTCCCGCAAAAACAACGTATGATAAGTAGAAAAGTTGAAAACTAGATGATTCCTTG
The DNA here is from genome assembly GCA_024666655.1 of Dascyllus trimaculatus. Lineage (NCBI taxonomy): Eukaryota > Metazoa > Chordata > Actinopteri > Pomacentridae > Dascyllus > Dascyllus trimaculatus. The sequence goes on from JAMOIN010001662.1 coordinate 11,456, forward strand.
TGTCTTCCAGTAGTCTGGTATTTTCTCTGAAGGCTAACACACCTGTCCCACCTGTCCCACCTGTCCCACCTGCCCCACCCGTCCCACCTGTCACACCTGTCCCACCTGTCCCACCCGTCCCACCTGTCACACCTGTCCCACCTGTCCCACCCGTCACACCTGTCCCACCTGTCCCACCTGTCACACCTGTCCTACCTGTCCCACCTGTCCTACCTGTCCCACCTGTCCCACCTGTCCCACCCGTCCCACCTGTCACACCTGTCCCACCTGTCCCACCTGTCCCACCCGTCACACCTGTCCCACCCGTCCCACCTGTCCCACCTGTCCCACCTGTCCCACCTGTCCCACCTGTCCCACCCGTCCCACCCGTCACACCCGTCCCACCTGTTCCACCTGTCCCACCTCTGTCCCACCTGTTCCACCTGTCCCACCTGTCCCACCCAAGTCCTCCACCTGTCCCACCCGTCACACCTGTCCCACCTGTCCCACCTGTCCCACCTGGTCCCACCCTGTCACACCTGTCACACATGTCCCACCTTGTTCCCACCTGTCCCACCTGTCCCACCTGTCCCACCCGTCACACCTGTCCCACCTGTCCCACCTGTCCCACCTGTCACACCTGTCACACATGTCCCACCTGTCCTACCTGTTCCACCTGTCCCACCTGTCCCACCTGTCCCATCCACCCAGACGCTGAGTGCTTCCTTCTTACCTTCTTGAGTTTGATCACAGCCTCTCTGGTCTCCGGAGTCGGTGGTCAGCCCGAACATCCCCATCCCGTCTCCGTCCACCAGCCGGTAGTTCACCAGGCCGTTGTCTCCCAGGTCGGGGTCTTTGGCCTTCAGCCGGCCCACCTCCTCACCTGGAACCTTGTCCTCCAGCACAGACATGGGGTACACACCTGAGGAGACAAGGAGGTTCGCTTAGCTCCGTTTGGGCTCTTCTCTCTAGTCTTTGGAGGCTTCCTGCCACCATGTTTACCGTCTGAACAGGTCAGCGAGGATTAATGTGAGTAAACCATCTGTCTCCTACGGCCCCGAGGGTTTCTGAGGGCCCAGAGGGTTTCTGAGGGCCCAGAGGGTTTCTGAGGGCCCAGAGGGTTTCTGAGGGCCCAGAGGGTTTCTGATGGCTCAGAGGGTTTTAATATTCCCTCAGGTTCCAGGTGCTGGTGGCTGAAGAGACTCCATCTGCTCCTCGTTCCTCCTGTTTCCTCCAAACATTCCTCAGCTGCTCTTTTTCCTCCTCCTTCCTATTTTTATCATAACATCGTTTTCTGTCCATCTTAATTTGTCTTATTCTGCCGCCTACACTGTAAAAAATAAACTATTTTTAACTATTTTATTAATATTTATTGTTTCTGGAACGATTTAAAGATATTTGACAGACTTTCTTCACCTGTTAAATTACAGATAATAATAAATAAAAGTTAAATGTTGTCTTTAAAATTGTAAACTCTCTGCTTCACGTCATGATGATGCCACCACCATGCTTCACATCATGATGCTGCCACCACCGTGCTTCACATCATGATGCTGCCACCACCGTGCTTCACGTCATGATGCTGCCACCATCGTGCTTCACGTCATGATGCTGCCACCATCGTGCTTCACGTCATGATGCTGCCACCACCGTGCTTCACGTCATGATGCTGCCACCACCGTGCTTCACATCATGATGCTGCCACCACCGTGCTTCACATCATGATGCTGCCACCACCGTGCTTCACATCATGATGCTGCCACCACCGTGCTTCACGTCATGATGCTGCCACCACCGTGCTTCACATCATGATGCTGCCACCGCCGTGCTTCACATCATGATGCTGCCACCGCCGTGCTTCACATCATTATGCTGCCACCACCATGCTTCAGTTCACTGGACCAGTCATCACACTTGATCTAGTAATTTTTTCAAAATAAAACACCCTGCGGCAGTAGAATAAAACATTTCTATTCTTTCAGTACGGCCTGGTTCTGATCCGAGGCCCGGTTGTTGGGAGCCGCTGCTGTAAATGACGGCTTGTAAAGAGGAGAGTGATTCTGAGGATGGATTTGATCCCTTCAGTCTTTTCCTTTCCTTCACCCTTCACTAAAATCCCTCCTCTCCATCCTTCATCTCTGCAGCTCCTCCTCCTCTCCTCCTGCTCCGGATAAAGCCTCCATCTCCGCCTCCTCTTTGGCCCTCTTCCCTTCGTTTCTCCTCCCGTCCTTCTCTCCTGGATTTCCCTAAGTAGCTTAACTCCAGTAGCTGCTGCAGCTCAGTTTAAACATGACAGAACTCACAGAACCTGAAATCACACAACATTTAGGTCCAATAAAAACAGATCTGATTCGCCGTCAGCTTCCCTCATTCCTCCCTCATTAACTCATTCAGACTGAGTCGCTCATAAAGGCGGCGATGCTCCACATAAACCCCAATAAAGAGGCTCGTAAATGGAGCTCATGTCACGACCACAGCCTCCCACATCACTGGTTTAACAGCAACGCCTTGTTTCCCTCTGATGTGCTGTAATGAGAATGAATGTAGTTCATTAGAACGGAGGGTTTGTTTGCTGGAAGACGAGACAGATTTACTGCTCCGGGTTCAAACTCCTGCTCTCGGCTCGCGGTTTAAGAAATCAGAAATCAAACAAAACCTCGTTCGTGTTGAAAGTTAGAAGAGTTTCTAAAAGATTTAGGAGCTGCTGGAAGTGATTTTACTGCACACAACCAACCCGTTCTACCAGAGCTGCAGGATTATCAGTTTAATGAAGTCAAATCATCAGGATGTGACTTTTCTGCTGCTTGATGCAAAAGAAAACTCCTTTTCGGTAAATTAATCTACGAGGAAAATCTGGCTATTGACTGTGATTTGAGGCTTCTGGGAGTTTATTTAAAGTTTATTTAACGGACACAGAGTTCGTTGACCTGCAGGATCCACATGTTCTTAGAAAAAGGAGCAGAAACATGAGAAAACGCTTGAAAAGAAGATTTACTGCAAAAATAAACCAATTGTCAAGCTGCACAGCTAAAGGAAGATTTAAACTGATTAAATGACGTCAGAACTTCTATTGAACTAACGTGAAAAAACTGATGGAGACTAGAAGCTTCTCTGAGCTCAGACGACCAGCAGCTTCTATGGAGCTGGATGGGAGGCGTTCAGGGACATCTGGAGATTGTAGCGTCTATTGATTTTCAGCCAGAGAGGAGTTTTGTGTAGAATTTTATTCATATTTTATTCTCTGAATGTTTTATCTTGATGCAGGTTTGTACTTTAGCAGGAACGTATCACAGCATTTGCCTCAACGATCAGTCTCTAATCCTGCAGCTCTGGTTGGTTACAGGGAAATATTTCAGCTACAGAAACGATGACGTCGACTCAAAACGTTCTCCACCGCATGAGGAAACACGACTAATTAAACCAGTTCAAGTCTATTAATTACTGCGACCACGGAGCTGAATGACGTCTGAAGAAACAAACCGGTTCAGATGTTTCTGCCAGATTTACACCACATGAGGACGACTTCAGGAGGCCGGCTGTCTGCTGACTGGAACTAAAGACATGAGGATGATTCACGATATTCTGACGTGGAAAAGTCTCTTTAACGTGCATCAAACCCTCACTTTGTCCAAACAGAGGGACGAAGATGTTAAAGTAGCTTCAGGTCTGAATGTTGTTCCTCTCTAAGCTGCTCAGGATGAGGGTCGGAGCTTCCAGTCGGAGCTTTGTGGAGGTTTTCTGACCGACAGACTGAGGTTTGCTGTATGAGAGCAGACGTTAGGAATCACTGCAGGTAGAGGAGGAGATCTTCAGACTGCTGTTTGAGCAGGGAGCAGCTGTTTAGCAGTGTTTAACAGTAAAGACTGGAGTCAGAGGAAGGACCGCCTGCTGCTCTGCCTCTGATGGATGTTCAGGCTGCTAACAGAAGCTAAGAGACGAGTCCGACACGTCTTTTCTCTGTTATCGGCTGGTTTAGTTTCCTCTTTTCCTCCTGCAGGTGGCTGAACTGATTTCACTGTTTTAAACCGGCTTGTTTCTCAGAACTGATGCAGGCAGAAACGCCTAATGTTTCCTCATAAAACCGACTCCCGTCATCGATGCCGTCGCCTCGACATGCTTCAGTTCGCTCTAGATGTCAGAGCAGAGGGAGGCTGACGTCTGTAAAGTCTGTCCAACCACAGGACCGCTGGAGCGTCTGAACCCTCAGAAACCTCAGTCTTTATGCTCCCTGAAGACGAGGCTCTGACAGGAGACGTCCTCCACAAGCAGCCTGAAGGAGGAAGCACATCTCCTTCCTCAGCAGCAGAATGAGGCTCCGTCAGCTGGACGACGGTCCTGGCAGAGGCCTCCTCAGTCTCCTCCATCCTCTGGTGTCTCTGCTGATTCAGCTCCTCCACAGGATCAGTCCTGATCCTCTGCTGAAGGCCTGCCAGGAGTTTCCTCCACTCAGACCCACCAGAGGGAGGAAGAACCAGAGCAGGAGGCCGACAGAAGGAGGAAGGAAGGAGGGAGGAGGGAGGATGGAGGAAGAAGGAAGGAGGAAGGAGGATGGAGGAAGGAGGAAGGAGGAAGGAAGGAGGAAGGAGGATGGAGGATGGAGGAAGGAGGAAGGAGGAAGGAAGGAGGAAGGATGGAGGAAGGAGGGAGGAAGAAGGAAGGAAGGAGCAAGGAGGAAGGAGGAAGGAGGAAGGAGGATGGAGGAAGGAGGAAGGAGGAAAGAGAGGGAGGAAAGAGAAAGGAGGAAGGAAGGAGAAGGAAGGAGGAAGGAGGGATGGAGGAAGGGGGAGGAAGGAGGAAGGAGGATGATGGAGGAGGGAGGAGGAGGGGGGAGGAAGGAGGAAGAGAAAGGAGGAAGGAGGAAGGAGGAAGGAAGGAGGAAGGAGGAAGGAGGAAGGAGGAAGGAGGAGGGAGGAAGGAGGAAGGAGGAGGGAGGAAGGAGGAAGGAGGAAGGAGGAGGGAGGAGGGAGGAGGAAGGAGGAGGGAGGAGGAGGAAGGAGGAGGGAGGA
>JAMOIN010000429.1:0-2500 GCA_024666655.1 Dascyllus trimaculatus
TCCTCCTCCTCCTCCCCCCTCCTCATCTTGTCCTCCTCCTCCTCCTCCCCCCTCCTCATGTTGTCCTCCTCTACTCCTCCTCCTCCTCCCTCCTCCTCTTGTCCTCCTCCTCCTCCTCCTCCTCCCCCCTCCTCACCTTGTCCTCCCCACACTTGGTTCCCTCGGTAACCATTCCCGGGTCGGGGACGTCTGACCCCAGCATGAAGTCGACTCCGTAACATTTGCTGCCGAAGATCGGCGTGCTGATGATCGACGGCTCGATGCCGAAAACCGTCACCGCCTGGACGTTGGAGCACTGCAGCTTCCCACACAGAGCGTTTCTATGGAGACAAACGACGGGCCGTCATGTGATCAGGAGACATGATGACAGTCCAATCAAAGTCAGCTGTTTGTCCACCTGAGTGAGGACATCCTGTTCACACCTCAGACCTTCACAGGACTGTTGAGAGCGGCGCTGTGAGGACGCTACTGTTTATGAGGACAAGTCTGCATAATGAGGACATGTTTACCATGTGAGGACGTCTCTGCAGCATGTTGACCTACCGTACTGTATATGAGGACATGTTTGCATTTTCAGGACATTAATATTCTGCGAGGACATTTTTTTGCATCCTGTGGTCATCTGTGTGTGATGAGGACACCCTCCTGCGTTGGAGGACAGGTGTATGAAGGTGTTCTTTTACCTGCTCTCACACTTCTTGTAGCCGTAGTTGTGGTAGCCACAGTTGCCGAAGCGATCTCCTTTACTGTTGACGTTTTTGAAGCAGATTTCAGGAGCAGCTTTCGCCTCTGAGGACGAGGACAGGTGATGAGAAACGAAGCAGATGACTCTATTAAACATGGAATCAGACAGACGTGTACGTACTGGATCCAAATATGGCCTGGCACTGTCCATCGTAGTGCTGACACTTCCCGTTGTAACAGTAGGCCTGCTGGTTCTTGCACGGCTGCCCGTTCTGAAAAGACAAACCTTTATTAGACACAATCCACACAGCAGGTCGACGCCACCTGATGACAGCTCACATAACGTTGGAATGACGTACGGGAAGACGGTTCTGTATCGTTACGACATTTCTGACTTGTGAGGACACTTCGACCTTTCAAGGACATTTCTGCCTTAAGAGGAGGTTTCCACATTATGAGGACGTTACTGCTTTGTGAGGACACTTCAGTGTTGTTGGGACATTTCTGATTTGATTTGTGAGGACATTCCTACCTTGTGAGGACATTTCTACCATTTGAGGACATTTCTGCCTTGTGAGGACATTCCTACCTTGTGAGGACATTTCTACCTTGTGAGGACATTTCTACCTTTTGAGAACATTTCTGCCTTGTGAGGACATTTCTGATTTGTGAGGACATTTGTGCCTTGTGAGGACATTTCTACCTTGTGTGGACATTTCTACCATTTGAGGACATTTCTGATTTGTGAGGACATTCCTACCTTGTGAGGACATTTCTACCTTTTGAGAACATTTCTGCCTTGTGAGGACATTTCTGATTTGTGAGGACATTTGTGCCTTGTGAGGACATTTCTACCTTTTGAGGACATTCCTACCTTATGAGGACATTTCTACCATTTGAGAACATTTCTGATTTGTGAGGACATTTCTACCATTTGAGGACATTTCTGATTTGTGAGGACATTTCTACCTTTTGAGGACATTTCTACCTTGTGAGGACATTTCTGATTTGTGAGGACATTTCTACCATTTGAGGACATTTCTGATTTGTGAGGACATTTCTGTGTAGTGAGGACATGTGGGACATATCTACCGTGCGGGGACATTACTGTTTTATGAGGACATCTCTGCAGTGTCCAATAAAACACAGTTGGGACAGCAGGTAAACTTGACTTCAGCTGCGTCTCGTGAACAGGTGAGGTGTTTGAGGCGTCACCTGGATGAAGACGTCGCTCTGGCAGAGGGACGAGGAGCCGTTGCAGTATTCAGGCAGATCACATTCATCACTGCTGGAGCGACACACCGTTCCTCCCGGCAGGTACTGAACACAGGAAACACATTCAAACACCTGAAGCATCGCTCTGGTTCATTTCACCCGTCCTCTGAGCTGCAGGTGGTGTTTACCTGACACCTGTAGCAGCACTCTCCATAAGCACACTGAGCTCCAGGCTTCAGCTTGCAGGTCTGAAACTCACAGCAGGGATCCTCCTCACACTCCTGGACACACAGACACACAGCAACTTACAGCTCCACCGCCATTCTCTCATCTTTACTTTACATTTTATGCATTTTAACAGTTTTTAAAATTAGTTTTCTCCTCTTTTTGGTGAAGCCTGGTGCTTTCTGAGGTACTGTTAGCAGCTGAAGCTAAGCAGGTCAGTGACTGTAGTTTGGCCACTTCTGAGAGTCATAACTGAAATCTGATCACGCTGACTGACGGGAAACAAACGTCTACAGCTTCTGTCTGATTTAGTCTTTCCAGGAACTTCATAACTTGATGATACATGAAGTCGACTGTGAATCAGCATCAATAAAAT
>JAMOIN010000429.1:7500-16431 GCA_024666655.1 Dascyllus trimaculatus
CTCGATCCCGTAGCTGTCATCAGCGAGATGTATCACTCCTCTGAAAAAACAGACACCGACAGACAGAACGATGAATCAGCTGTCTATCAGTGAGACGTCAGCCTGCAGACAGCAACACGTCCTCATGTTGGTGGTTTGTGTGTCTTTGTTGTTGTTTTCTGTCTGTGTGGTCGTTGTGTGTGTCTTTGGTGGTTTTATATCTCTTTGCAGTCCCTTTGTCTCTCCCTCTGATTATCTGACTGAACTGTTTTGGTCTCATTCTGGCTGTTCTCTGGTAATAAACTACATTTCTTCCATTGATCGTGTGAATTGTCCCTTTAAAGTCCCTCCAAACCTTCAGCAGAGTTACACAAGGACTGAAGAACTGTTAATTAATCCAGTGTGTGTCCAGCAAACTAATTACTGAGGACTCACACTGATGCAGCAGCAGGGCGACAAACACACAAACACACACCTTCCTATTTATACTCCTCACAGATGGTCAGAGCGTTCGTCCTTCAGGTCACTTTGTGTTCTCTGATGTTTCTGGGGTTTAGATGAGCAGGTTTTATCCACTGTTGTTTAACTCTTACTCAGCCCAGACTGTTGATGGATAATAAGCGGTTTAATTTGTGTGTTTTATGTCCAAACAGCAGCTGAAGAAGCAGCGACTCTGCGTTTAGTCTGCATCGATTAACTCGCCTTCTTGGCTTGCTACTTTAAAAAAGAGATCTCCTGGTGAAATAAATAAACGATTGTACTCTCCTGATCATTATTTTACTCTTTGAGAATCATATTTATCATTTTTTTCTGGGAATCCTTGCATTGGACAGATTCCCATGTACATTTTTGGCGTCTAAATTAGTCCAATATTGAGAAAAAGTTGTATTTTATGTAGTTTTGTGGAGTTTTAATCCTGAATATAACATCACTCTGGTAAATTCACACCGTAAATAACACTGTAAAGTACTGGTTTTACATGTTTTAAGTTAATATCTAATGTTCATTGTATTTTTATGGAAAACACTTTGTCTGCTGCTTTAAACATGATGGACGAACCTTTTCTACTTTTATGAACTCAGTCACTTCTAAACCTCCTGATGTTGGTGAACCGATTGTATTAATTATTCCATATTGTTTTGATTATTTTCTAATGATGTGTAGATTCTGTTGATCAAAGCTTTTAGATGTTTTAGTTTTCACCAGTGTTTGACTACTTTTTAAAATCCTGTCTATTGATGATCCTTAAAATGAACCTTTCATCGTCTAGGACTTGTTCCTGCTGGTATGAGCCTTGAAAGAGAGTCACTTGGGAAAGCATGGTGGTGGCAGCATCATGACGTGAAGCATGGAGGTGGCAGCATCATGACATGAAGCATGGTGGTGGCAGCATCATGACGTGAAGCATGGAGGTGGCAGCATCATGACGTGAAGCATGGTGGTGGCAGCATCATGATGTGAAGCATGGTGGTGGCAGCATCATGACGTGAAGCATGGTGGTGGCAGCATCATGATATGAAGCACGGTGGTGGCAGCATCATGAAGTGAAGCACGGTGGTGGCAGCATCATGACGTGAAGCATGGTGGTGGAAGCATCATGAAATGAAGCATGGTGGTGGCAGCATCATGATGTGAAGCACGGTGGTGGCAGCATCATGAAGTGAAGCACGGTGGTGGCAGCATCATGACATGAAGCATGGTGGTGGCAGCATCATGATGTGAAGCACGGTGGTGGCAGCACCATGACGTGAAGCACGGTGGTGGCAGCATCATGATGTGAAGCACGGTGGTGGCAGCATCATGACGTGAAGCACGGTGGTGGCAGCATCATGACGTGAAGCATGGAGGTGGCAGCATCATGATGTGAAGCATGGTGGTGGCAGCATCATGACGTGAAGCATGGTGGTAACAGCATCATGATATGAAGCACGGTGGTGGCAGCATCATGACGTGAAGCATGGAGGTGGCAGCATCATGATGTGAAGCATGGTGGTGGCAGCATCATGACGTGAAGCATGGTGGTGGCAGCATCATGATATGAAGCACGGTGGTGGCAGCATCATGAAGTGAAGCACGGTGGTGGCAGCATCATGACGTGAAGCATGGTGGTGGAAGCATCATGATGTGAAGCATGGTGGTGGCAGCATCATGAAATGAAGCATGGTGGTGGCAGCATCATGACGTGAAGCACGGTGGTGGCAGCATCATGATGTGAAGCACGATGGTGGCAGCATCATGATGTGAAGCACGGTGGTGGCAGCATCATGATGTGAAGCACGATGGTGGCAGCATCATGATGTGAAGCACGGTGGTGGCAGCATCATTACGTAAAGCACGGTGGTGGCAGCATCATGACGTAGGGATGTTTCTCAGCTGCAGGTCCTGGAAGGCTTGTACAATAGAGGGTCTCCTGGTATCTTCTGTAGTAAATGGTCCTTCCATTGTCTCTAACTGTTCTGACCAACCAACTGTCAACTTGCTAAAATGAGCCTTACAGTTTACCCAGAATGCACTTGTTAAAGTTTCCTCTGGTGGATGATCAGAAACCAGAAACACATCCAGGAACCACTGATGGTTTCTAGGACTCTATGTCAGACATTAGACTGTTCACACTAGGAGACATCCCATAATACTGATGAAGTTCTGAGGCTCAGAAATGATGGAAAAAGTCCATTAAAGGGGATCAATGTGGATCCACTTACATCCTCGTAGCTTCAATCATAGAATCTGGACTTGGTTGAGTTTATCAAAGATGTTTCACACGAAACGTCTTCAGTCAACTCAAGCAAGTCCAGATTCTACGATTGAAGCTATGAGGACAACGGTGACCTGGACGACTGAGAACCTTCAGACATGGACCCTCCTCTATGGACTTCAAGGAGACATTCACAGGATGAAAGTAGAACTCTGATCAGTGATGAAGTTACTGGAGATGAAGAACCAGGTGGTTCTGAGGAGGAACTTTATCAGATGTGTTGATTGAGTGTGAAATGATGAACCCAGTCGTTTCCACTGTGTTACCTGAGTCCGTTGCAGATGCTCATAGCAGCAGCCGAACCCTGGACGTCCTGGACGAAGCCTCGGTACTGACAGTGAGTCTGAAACACAGAGCAGTGAGACTCAGTGACCAGCAGGGGGCAGCTTCAGCGCTTCACTGCTGCTCCACAGTCTATGATTATCCTTAACTGAACGGCTTTCACTGGAACTCAACAAAGTAAAGTTTAATCTGAGTCATCGGCTGACTGGAAACACAAACACACTTCCTGCATCAGTCACACAGGAGCTGATAAAACACTTCCTGTGTGTGTGTCTGTGTGTGTGTCTGTGTGTGTGTTGAGACTTCAGAGGAATTTAAAGTCATCATCAGCGTCTCACTTCCTCTTCCTGGTTTCCTGGTCAGTGTATCTGACTGGAGCTGAAGTTTGAAAAATAAGCCCTGAGCAGTGTCTGCAGGTTGTAGTTTGTAGCCCTGAGCAGTGTCTGCAGGTTGTAGTTTTAGCCCTGAGCAGTGTCTGCAGGTTGCAGTTTGTAGCCCTGAGCAGTGTCTGCAGGTTGCAGTTTGTAGCCCTGAGCAGTGTCTGCAGGTTGTAGTTTGTAGCCCTGAGCAGTGTCTGCAGGTTGCTTGCAGCAGTTTGCTGACAGGCTGCTCTCGTGTTCAGATCATGGAGCTGTCAGAGGGAGGCTCTGCTGCAGTTCCCTCTGGTTTAATCCTCAGTCACGTCCTGCTGTCAGCTGCAGAGCATCAGTGGATATCTGCACTAAGTGAAACCCTTCTGTGCCTCCTCCTGAATGAGAAACTGTTTCCTGTCCAGTCCAAGAGATGTAAACTATCATCTGCCTGTGAGAGTTCATGTGGAACCTTTTCAGGACGTTCACCTTCATTTCTTAGAGTGTCTTGATCCTTAAAAGTGCAAAGTCACGTCCTTTCAGAAGCTCCTCCAGGAGAACTGAGTGTTTTCATATCAGTCATTTTTTACATGCATGTTACAGCAGAAGTGACACGTTTGCTTCCATCAGTCCAGTAAGATCCAGAACCAGGACCTGGTGTTTGGTCCCGTTTCTGTCCTCAGACATGGCGTCCAGTCAAGTTAAGAACCACTGAACGAATGGTTCTGTAGTCCAGAACCTCGACAGGAGGAAGCCCTGAAACAACAGCTGCACTGAAACACATATCAGGTTTCATGAGCTCATTACTGGGCTGCTTCTCCTTCACGTGACGGAACAGCACATGTTTTTAATATGTTCCTAATATGTTTCTAATGTGTTTAAGGTGTATTTAACAGCGTCAGAGTGCAGGAGTCCTCCACAGAGGATCGGATAACAAACAGAGACGGAGGGAACCTCGGGGGGCAGCGGGTCAGCCGACAGGAAATATCAGCGGACTTCCAAACACTGGGGGAACTCCCAGCATGCCTCTGGGGCTGGGAACGGCCCGACTCAGTAACCCAAAGAGCCTCAGCGGAGAACCAGCAGGACGAGTTCAGCTGGAAACCACTTCACAGACAGAAGACAATCTGGACTAACGAGATCTGGACGAACGAGATCTGGACTAACGAGATCTGGACTAACGAGATCTGGACTAATGAGATCTGGACTAACGACATCTGGACTAACGAGATCTGGACTAACGAGATCTGGACGAACCACCAGCTGCAGCTCTGAACTGAGCTGAACAAAGACCCGATGTTCTCCTGCAGAAGATCCGAGGAGGTGGACACGAAACCCTGGAAGCTTCAGTCGGAACATCTGGACTGGCTTTGAAGAGAACAACCGCTTCCATCAGAGCATGAAGATCCAGGAACCATGATCCACAGGTTCTACTGGGTTCTAATAGGTTCTACTGTGTTCCAATGTGTTCTAACAGGTTCTAACAGGCTCTGACAGGTTGTAATGGGTTCTAAAAGGTTCTAATGGGTTTTAATGGGTTCCAACAGATTATAATGTGTTTTAACAGGTTCCAATGTGTTCTAACAGGTTCTAACAGGTTCTAATGTGTTTTAACAGGTTTTAATGAGTTCTAACAGGTTCTAATGTTTTCTAACAGGTTCTAATGTGTTCTAACAGGTTCTAATGAGTTCTCACAGGTTCTAGTGTGTTCTAAAAGGTTCTAACAGGTTCTAATGTGTTCTAATGAGTTCTAACAGGTTCTAATGTGTTCTAACAGGTTCTAATGAGTTCTAACAGGTTCTAACAGGTTCTAATGTTTTCTAACAGGTTCTGATGTGTTTTAACAGGTTCTAACAGGTTCTAATGAGTTCTCACAGGTTCTAGTGTGTTCTAACAGGTTCTAATGTGTTCTAACAGGTTCTAATGAGTTCTAACAGGTTCTAATGTGTTCTAACAGGTTCTAATGAGTTCTAACAGGTTCTAATGAGTTCTAACAGGTTGTAATGTGTTCTAACAGGTTGTAATGTGTTCTAACAGGTTCTAAAGAGTTCTAACAGGTTCTAATGTTTTCTAACAGGTTCTAATGTGTTTTAACAGGTTCTAACAGGTTCTAATGTGTTCTAACAGGTTCTAATGTTTTCTAACAGGTTCTAATGTGTTTTAACAGGTTCTAATGTGTTCTAACAGGTTCTCACAGGTTCTAATGTGTTCTAACAGGTTCTAATGTTTTCTAACAGGTTCTCACAGGTTCTAATGTGTTCTAACAGGTTCTAATGTTTTCTCACAGGTTCTAACAGGTTCTCACAGGTTCTAATGTGTTCTAACAGGTTCTAATGTGTTCTAACAGGTTCTCACAGGTTCTAATGTGTTCTAACAGGTTCTAATGTTTTCTAACAGGTTCTAATGTGTTTTAACAGGTTCTATCGTGTTCTAACAGGTTCTAACAGGTTCTAATGAGTTCTCACAGGTTCTAGTGTGTTCTAACAGGTTCTAATGTGTTCTAACAGGTTCTAATGAGTTCTAACAGGTTCTAATGTGTTCTAACAGGTTCTAATGAGTTCTAACAGGTTCTAATGAGTTCTAACAGGTTGTAATGTGTTCTAACAGGTTGTAATGTGTTCTAACAGGTTCTAAAGAGTTCTAACAGGTTCTAATGTTTTCTAACAGGTTCTAATGTGTTTTAACAGGTTCTAACAGGTTCTAATGTGTTCTAACAGGTTCTAATGTTTTCTAACAGGTTCTAATGTGTTTTAACAGGTTCTAATGTGTTCTAACAGGTTCTCACAGGTTCTAATGTGTTCTAACAGGTTCTAATGTTTTCTAACAGGTTCTCACAGGTTCTAATGTGTTCTAACAGGTTCTAATGTTTTCTCACAGGTTCTAATGTGTTCTAACAGGTTCTAATGTGTTTTAACAGGTTCTAATGTGTTCTAACAGGTTCTAATGTGTTCTAACAGGTTCTAATGTTTTCTCACAGGTTCTAATGTGTTCTAACAGGTTCTAATGTTTTCTAACAGGTTCTAATGTGTTTTAACAGGTTCTAATGTGTTCTAACAGGTTCTCACAGGTTCTAATGTGTTCTAACAGGTTCTAATGTGTTTTAACAGGTTCTAATGTGTTCTAACAGGTTCTAATGTTTTCTCACAGGTTCTAATGTGTTCTAACAGGTTCTAATGTTTTCTAACAGGTTCTAATGTGTTTTAACAGGTTCTAATGTGTTCTAACAGGTTCTCACAGGTTCTAATGTGTTCTAACAGGTTCTAATGTGTTTTAACAGGTTCTAATGTGTTCTAACAGGTTCTAATGTTTTCTCACAGGTTCTAATGTGTTCTAACAGGTTCTAATGTTTTCTAACAGGTTCTAATGTGTTTTAACAGGTTCTAATGTGTTCTAACAGGTTCTAACAGGTTCTAATGTGTTCTAACAGGTTCTAATGTTTTCTAACAGGTTCTCACAGGTTCTAATGTGTTCTAACAGGTTCTAATGTTTTCTCACAGGTTCTAATGTTTTCTAACAGGTTCTAATGTGTTTTAACAGGTTCTATCGTGTTCTAACAGGTTCTAACAGGTTCTAATGTGTTCTAACAGGTTCTAGTCCAGGTTCTAGTCCAGGTTCTAGTCCAGGTTCTAGTCCATCAACCTCAGTGTTCAGTCGTCCTACATGTCTGTTGGGTTGAACTTCTAAACCAGAGTCTCTCCAGGTTCTGGAGAAGCTGCATGTTGTTGTTATGTTCCCTCTAACAAGGCCAAGAGAAGCAAGTTCACGTATGTGGACTTTTCAAATTAAAAGCCCCTACTTAGCTGAAAAAATGTGAACAGGATGCATCCAGGTCCACTGCACTATCAAAATAAAAGTTCTGAAATGTCACAAAAGGATTACCAGGGACTCTGAAATATGCCAGCTTTTCAAAATAAAACATACCACACACCCAGACTTTAATCAGAAATGTTCTAGTTTACTTTGGTTTGTTCTCTCTGTCATTAGAACACGTTAAACAGAACTAGAACCTGTGTTCTACCTCCTGAACTGGACAGACAGACAGACGTGAGCGTTACCTGTACAGGTGCTGTGGATGTGAGCAGAGACCCGTCCTGGCCGTAGGTGAACACGGTAAAGTCTGACGGCAGCAGCAGCCTGTGGACAGCAGCAGCATGTTACTGGGGGCTACAGTCAGGACAGGTGTCAGGTGGTTCCTCAGGTAACAGCTGTAAAGGTGTGAATGTCTGAACATTACAACCACCTGGATGATGGTGAAACTGTGGCTTCTGAGGTTTTGGAGTGTTAATATTCATGTTTTAACAGTCTGGCACCTTAATATCCCAGTTTTTCATGATTTAGTGACATCACTGGTGACATCATTTTCAGGTTTTTCATTGTCTGGTTTTTTTGTATTCAGGTTTTTGTTATGGCAGATATCTGAACACAAGTGTAGACACAAAAGCAGGCGAGGACAGGCGGCCGATGCTCAAAAGATTTTATTACCAAGGAAAGTAAACAGAGACGGGAACTCTGTGAGAATGACCCTATGAACACCAACATCTAGACCCTATGAACACCAACATCTAGACCCTATGAACACCAACATCTAGACCCTATGAACACCAACATCTAGACCCCTATGAACACCAACATCTACACCCTATGAACACCAACATCTAGACCCCTATGAACACCAACATCTAGACCCCTATGAACACCAACATCTACACCCTATGAACACCAACATCTAGACCCCTATGAACACCAACATCTAGACCCCTATGAACACCAACATCTAGACCCTATGAACACCAACATCTAGACCCCTATGAACACCAACAGACCCCTATGAACACCAACATCTAGACCCTATGAACACCAACATCTAGACCCCTATGAACACCAACATCTAGACCCCTACGAACACCAACATCTAGACCCTATGAACACCAACATCTAGACCCCTATGAACACCAACATCTAGACCCCTATGAACACCAACATCTAGACCCTATGAACACCAACATCTAGACCCCTATGAACACCAACACCTAGACCCTATGATCACCAACATCTAGACCCCTATGGACACCAACATATAGACCCTATGGACACCAACATCTAGACCCTATGAACACCAACATCTAGACCCTATGAACACTAACATCTAGACCCTATTAACACCAACATCTAGACCACTATGAACACCAACATCTAGACCACTATGAACACCAACATCTAGACCACTATGAACACCAACATCTAGACCACTATGAACACCAACATCTAGACCCTATGAACACCAACATCTAGACCACTATGAACACCAACATCTAGACCACTATGAACACCAACATCTAGACCCTATGAACACCAACATCTAGACCCTATGAACACCAACATCTAGACCCCCTATGAACACCAACATCTAGGCCCCTATGAACACCAACATCTAGACCACTATGAACACAACATCTAGACCCTATGAACACCAACATCTAGACCCCTATGAACACCAACATCTAGACCCCTATGAACACCAACATCTAGACCCTATGAACACCAACATCTAGACCCCTATGAACA
>JAMOIN010000086.1:0-16408 GCA_024666655.1 Dascyllus trimaculatus
GCTCTCCATCAGAGCCTGTTCACACCGCTCCGCAGCAGAGCCTGTCTACACGGCTGCCCAGCACCAGAACCCAGTACAACGGGCTCCCCAGCCCAGCTCACCGGGCTCCCCAGCACTGCTCACGGGGCCCCCCTGCACCACAGCCAGCCTGGCTCTCCAGCAGAGACTGTTCACACCATTCCCCAGCAGAGCCTGTCAACACGGCTCCCCAGCAGCACAGCCCAGTATACCGGGCTCCCCAGCCCAGCTCACCGGGCTCCGTAGCACAGCACACGGGGGCCTACAGCACCACAGCCCGCCTGGCTCTCCATCAGAGACTGTTCACACCGCTCCACAGCAGAGCCTGTTCACTCCGCTCCCCAGCAGAGCCTGTCTACACGGCTCCACAGCACCACAGCCCAGCTCACTGGGCTCCCGAACACAGCACACGGGGCCCCCCAGCACCACAGCCCACCTGGCTGTCCATCAGACCCTGTTCACACCGCTCCCCAGCAGAGCCTGTTCACTCCGCTCCCCAGAGGAGCCTGTCTACACGGCTCCCCAGCACCACAGCCCAATACACCGGGCTCCCCAGCCAAGCTCACCGGGCTCCCCAGCACAGCACACGAGGGCCCCCGGCACCACAGCCCGCCTGGCTATCCAGCAGAGCCTCTACACATCGCTCCCCAGCAGAGCCTGTCCACACGGCTCCCCAGCAGAACAGCCCAGCACACCGGGCTCCATAGCCGATCTCACCGGGCTCCGCAGCACAGCACACGGGGCCCCCCAGCACCACAGCCCAGCACACCGGGCTCCCCAGCACAGCACACGGGGCCGCCCAGCACCACAGCCCACCTGGCTCCATCAGAGCCTGTTCACCGCTCCCAGCCAGGCCTGTCTCTTCGGTTCCCCAGCACCACAGCCCAGCAAACCGGGCTGTCCCGGCCCAGCTCAACGGGCTCCCCAGCACAGCACACGGGGCCCCTAGCACCACAGCCCGAATGGCTCCCCAGCAGAACCTGTCTCACGGCTCCCCAGCACCACAGCCCAGCACACCGGGCTCCCAATAAGCTCACCCCGGGCTCCCAGCACAGCACACGGGCCCCGGCACCACAGCCCGCCTGGCTCGCCAGCAGAGCCTGTCTACACCGGCTCCCCAGCACAACAGCCCAGCTCCTGCCGGGCTCCCCAGCACAGCACCACGGGGCCCCCAGCACCACAGCCGGCCTGGCTGTCCAGCAGAGTCTGTTCCACACCGCTCCCCAGCAGAGCCTGTCCACCACGGCTCCCCAGCACCACAGCCAATGCCATGCTCCAGGCCAACTCCACCATGGCCCCAAGCACGACACGGGGCCCCCAGAGGCCTGTCCTCACGGCTCCCAAGCACCACAGCCCAGCACACAGGGCTCCCCAGCCCAGCTCACCAAGGTCCCCAGCACAGAACACAGGGCCCCCCGGCACCACAGCCCGCCTGGCTCTCCAGCAGAGCCTGTTCAAACCACCCCCCAGAAGAGCCTGTCCACACAGCTCCCCAGCACCACAGGCCAGCACACCGTACTCCCCAGCGCAGCTCACCATGGCCCCCAGCCCAGCTTAACGGCTCCCCAGCACAGCACACGGGGATTCCCAGCACAACAGCCGCCTGGCTCTCCATCAGAGCCTGTTCAAACGACTCCCCATCAGAGCCGGTCCACATGGCTCCGCAGCACCACAGCCCATCACACCGGGCTCCCCAGCCCAGCACACCGGGCTCTCCAGTCCAGCTCACCGGGCCGCCCAGCACAGGACACGGGGGCCCCCAGCACCACAGCCCGCCTGGGCTATCCATAAGAGCCTGTTCAAACCACTCCCAAGCAGAGCCGGTCGACACGGCTCCCCAGCAGCACAGCCCAGCACACTGGCCTCCCAAGCCCAGCTCACCTGGCTCCCCAGCACAGCATACTGGGCCCCCCAGCACATCAGCCCACCTGGCTTTCCAACAGAGCCACTTCACACCGCTCCCCAGCAGACCCGGTCCACACGGCTCCCCAGCATCACAGAACAGCACACAGTGTTCCCCAGCACAGCACACGGGGGCCCCCAGCACCACGGCCCGCCTGGCTCTCCAGCAGAGCCTGTTCAAACCACTCCCAAGCAGAGGCGGTCGACACGGCTCCCCAGTAGCACATCCCAGCACACTGGCCTCCCAAGCCCTGCTCACCTGGCTCCCCAGCACAGCACACGGGGCCCCCCAGCACTTCAGCCCACCTGGCTTTCCAGCAGAGCCACTTCACACCGCTCCCCAGCAGAGCCTGTCCACACGGCTCCCCAGCAGCACAGCCCAGCACACCGGGCTCCATAGCCGATCTCACCGGGCTCCGCAGCACAGCACACGGGACCCACCAGCACCACAGCCCAGCACACTGGGCTCCCCAGCACAGCACACGGGGCTCCCCAGCACAGCACACGGGGGCCCCCAGCAACACAGCCAGCCTGGCTCTCCAGCACAGCCTGTTCAAAACACTCCCCAGCAGAGCCTGTCCACACGGCTCCCCAGCATCACAGCCCAGCACACCGGGCTCCCCAGCACAGAACACGGGGGCCCCCAGAACAGCACACGGGGGCCCCCAGCACCACAGCCTTCCTGGCTCTCCATCAGAGACTGTTCACACCGCTCCCCAGCAGAGCCTGTTCACTCCGCTCCCCAGCAGAGCCTGTCTACACGGCTCCCCAGCACCACAGCCCAGCACACCGGGCTCCCCAGCCCAGCTCACCGGGCTCCCCAGCACAGCACACGGGGCCCCCCAGCACTACAGCCCGCCTGGCTCCCCAGCAGAGCCTGTTCAAACCAGTCCCCAAGAGAGCCTTTCCACACGACTCACCAGCAGCACAGCCCAGCACACCGGGCTCCCCAGCACAGGACACAGGGGCCCCCAGCACAGCACACGGGGCCCCCCAGCACCACAGCCCGCCTGGCTCCCCAGCAGAGCCTGTTCAACACAGTCCCCAAGAGAGCCTGTCCACACGGCTCACCAGCAGCACAGCCCAGCACACCGGGATCCCCAGCACAGGACACAGGGGCCCCCAAAACAGCACACGGGGCCCCCCAGCACCAAAGCCCGCCTGGCTCTGCAGCAGAGCCTGTTCAAACCACTCCCCAGCAGAGCCTGTCCAAACGGCTCCCCAGCAGCACAGCACAGCACACCGGGCTCCCCAGCCCAGCTCACTGGGCACCCAGCCCAGCTCACTGGGCTCCCCAGCACAGCACACGGGGGCCCCCAACACCACAGCCCTCCTGGCACTCCATCAGGGCATATTCACACCACTCCCCAGCAGAGCCTGTCTACACGGCTCCCCAGCACCATAGCCCAGCACACCGGGCTCCCCAGCCCAGCTCACCAGACTCCCCAGCACAGCACACGGGGCCCCCCAGCACCACAGCCCGCCTGGCTCTCCGGCAGAACGTGTTTAAACCGCTCCCCAGCAGAGCCTGTCTACACGGTTCCCCAGCAGCACTGCCCAGCACACCGGGCTCCCCAGACCAGCTCACCAGGCTCCCCAGCACAGAACACGGGGGCCCCCAACACCACAGCCCGCCTGGCTCTCCAGCAGAGGCTGTTCACACCGCTCCCCAGCAGAGCCTGTCTACACGGCTCCCCAGAACCACAACCCAGCACACCGGCCTCCCCAGCACAGCACACGGGGGCCCCCAGCACCACAGCCTGCCTGCCTCTCCAGCAGAGCCTGTTCACACAGCTCCCCAGCAGAGCCAGAATGCACGGCTCCCCAGCAGCACTGCCCAGCACACCAGGCTCCAAAACCCAGCTCGCCAGGCTCTACAGCACAGCACACGGGGGCACCCAGCACCACAGCCCAGCACACCGGGCTCCGAAGCCAAGCTCACCGGGCTCCCCAGCACAGCACATGAGGGCCCCCAGCACCACAGCCCGCCTGGCTCTCCAGCAGAGCCTCTTCACACCGCTCCCCAGCAGAGCCTGTCCACACGGCTCCCCAGCAGCACAGCCCAGCACACCGGGCACCATAGCCGATCTCAACGGGCTCCGCAGCACAGCACACGGGGCCCCCCAGCAGCACAGCCCAGCACACCGGGCTCCCCAGCCCAGCTCACCGGGCTCCCCAGCACAGCACACGGGGTCCCCCAGCAACACAGCCCGCCTGGCTCTCCAGCAGAGCCTGTTCAAAACACTCCCCAGCAGAGCCTGTCCAAACGGCACCCCAGCAGCACAGCCCAGCACACCGGGCTCCCCAGCACCACAGCCCGCCTGGCTCTCCAGCAGAGCCTGTTCACACTGCTCCCCAGCACAGCCTTTCAACAGGGCTCCCCAGCACCACAGCAAAGCACACCGGGCTCCCCAGCACAGAACACGGGGGCCCCCAGCACGGCACACGGGGGCCCCCAGCACAGCACACGGGGGCCCCCAACACAGCACACGGGGGCCCCCTGAACCACAGTCCGCCTGGCTCTCCATCAGAGCCTGTTCAACCCTCTCCCCAGCACAGCCTGTCCACACGGCTCCCCAGCACCACAGCCCAGCACAACGGGCACCCCAGCACAGCACACGGGGCCCCCCAGCACCACAGCACGCCTGGCTCTCCAGCAGAGCCTCTTCACACCGCTCCCCAGCAGAGCCTGTCCACACGGCTCCCCAGCAGCACAGCCCAGCACACCGGGCTCCCCATCACAGCACACGGGGGCCTCCAGCACAGGGCCCCCAGCACCACAGCCTGCCTGGCTCTCCAGCAGAACCTATTCAAACCACTCCCCAGCAGAGCCTGTCCACTCGGCTCCCCAGCACCACAGCCCAGCCCACCGGGCTCCCCAGCCCAGCTCAACGGGCTCCCCAGCACAGCACACGGGGGCCCCCAGCACCAAAGCCCGCCTGGCTCTAAATCAGAGCATGTTCAACCCTCTCCCCAGCAGAGCCTGTACACACAGTTCCCCAGCACCACAGCCCAGCACACCGGGCTCCGCAGCCCACCTCAACGGGCTTCACCGCAAAGCACACGGGGCCCCCCAGAACCACAGCCCACCTGGCTCTCCATCAGAGCCTGTTCACACCGCTCCCCAGCAGAGCCTGTCTACACGGCTCCCCAGCAGCACAGCCCAGCACACCGCATCACAGTCCGCCTGGCTCTCCATCAGAGCCTGTTCAAACCACTCCCCAGCAGAGCGAGTCCACACGGCTCCCAAGCACCACAGCCCAGCACACTGGGCTCCCCAGCCCAGCTCACAGGGCTAACCAGCACAGCAGACGGGGCCCCCCAGCACCATTGCCCGCCTGGCTGTCCAACAAAGGCTTTTCACACCCCTCCACAGCAGAGCCTGTCTACACGGCTCCCCAGCACAACAGCCCAGCACACCAGGCTCCCCAGCCCAGCTCACCGGGCTCCCCAGCACAGCACACGGGCCCCCCCAGCACCATAGCCCGCCTGGCTCTCCATCAGAGCCTGGTCACAGCGCACCGCAGCAGAACCTGTCCACACGGCTCCCAAGCAGCACAGCCCAGCACACCGGACTCCCCAGCCAAGCTCACTGGGCTCCCCAGCACAGCACATGGAGGCCCCCAGCACCACAGCCCGCCTGACTCTCCATCAGAGCCGTTTCACACCGCTCCCAAGCAGAGCCTGTCCACACGGCTCGCCAGTACCACAGCCCAGCACACCGGGCTCCCCAGCACAGCACACGGGGCCCCCCAGCACCACAGCCCGCCTGGCTCTCGAGCAGAGCCTGTTCAAACCACTCCCCAGCAGAGCCTGTCCACACGACTCCCCAGCATCACAGCCCATCACACCGGGCCCCCCAGCCTAGCTCAACGAGATCCCCAGCACAGCACACGGGCCCCTCCAGCACCACAGCCCGCCTGGCTCTCCATCAGAGCCTGTTCACTCCGCTCCCCAGCAGAGCCTGTTCAAACCACTCGCCAGCAGGGCCTGTCCACACGGCTCCCCAGCAGAGCCTGTCCACACGGCTCCCCAGCACCCGGCCAGCTCAGGAAGCCACACCTGGCTCCCCAGCCCAGCTCACCAGGCTCCCCAGCACAGCACACGGGGGCCCCCAGCACCACAGCCCGCCTGGCTCTCCGGCAGAGCGTGTTTAAACCGCTCCCCAGCAGAGCCTGTCTACACGGTTCCCCAGCAGCACTGCCCAGCACACCGGGCTCCCCAGACCAGCTCACCAGGCTCCCCAGCACAGAACACGGGGGCCCCCAACACCATAGCCTGCCTGGCTCTCCATCAAAGCCTGTTCATACCGCTCCCCAGCAGAGCCTGTCTACAAGGCTCCCCAGCACCACAGCCCAGCACACCGGGCTCCCCAGCCCAGCTCACCGGGCTCCCAAGGACAGCACACGTGGCCCCACAGCACCACAGCCCGCCTGGCTCTCCATCAGAGCCTGGTCACAACGCTCAGCAGCAGAGCCTGTCCACACGGCTTGCCAGCACCACAGCCGAGCACACCGGGCTCCCCAACACAGCACACGGGGGCCCCCAGCACCACAGCCCGCCTGGCTCTGCATAAGAGCCTGTTCACACAGCTCCCCAGCAGAGCCTGTCCACACGGCTCCCCAGCACCACAGCCCAGCACACCGGGCTCCCCAGCCCAGATCACCGGGTTCCCCAGCACAGCACACGGGGGCCCCCAGCACCACAGCCCGCCTGGCTCTCCATCAGACCCTGTTCACACGGCTCCCCAGCACAGCCTGTCCACACGGCTCCCCAGGACCACAGCCCAGCACACCGGGCTCCCCAGCCAAGATCAACGGCCTCCTGAGCACAGCTTTTTGGGGCCCCCAGCACCACAGCCCGCCTGGCTCTCCATCAGGGCCTGTTCACACCAATCCGCATGAGAGCCTGTCTACACGGCTCCCCAGCACAAAAGCCCCGCACACCGGGCTCCCCAGCCCAGCTCACCGGGCTCCCCAGCACAGCACACGGGGCCCCCCAGCACCACAGCCTGCCTGGCTCACCTGCAGAGAATGTTCAAACCACTCCCCAGCAGAGCCTGTCCACACGGCTCCCCAGCACCACAGCCCGACTGGCTCTACAGCAGAGCCTGTTCACACCAGTCCCCAGGAGAGCCTGTCCACACGGCTACCCAGCACCACAGCCCAGCACACCGGGCTCCTCTGCCCAGCTCACCGGGTTCCCCAGCACCACAGCCCCCCTGGCTCTCCATCAGAGCCTCTTCAAACCACTCTCCAGCAGAGCCAGTCCACACGGCTCCCCAGCACCAAAGCCCAGCACACCGGGCTCCTCGGCCCGGCTCACCAGGCTCCCCAGCACAGCACACCGGGCCCCCCAGCACCACAGCCCGCCTGGCTCTGCATCAGATCCTGTTAAACCCTCTCCCCAGCAGAGCCTGTCCACACGGCTCCCCAGCAGCACAGCCCAGCACACCGGGCTCCCCAGCCCAGCTCACCGGGCTCCCCAGCACAGCACACGGGGGCCCCCAGCACCACAGCCTTCCTGGCTCTCCAGCAGAGCCTGTTCAAACCAATCCCCAGCACAGCTTGTCCACATGCCTCCCCAGCAGCACAGCCCAGCACACCGGGCTACCCAGCCAAGCTCACCGGGCTCCCCAGCAAAGCACACGGGGGCCCCCAACACCACAGCCCGCCTGGCTTTCCATCAGTGCCTGTTCACACCGCTCCCCAGCAGAGCCTGTTCTCTCCGCTCCCCAGCAGAGCCTGTACAAACCACTCTCCAGCAGAGCCTGTCCACACGGCTCCCCAGCACCACAGCCCAGCACACCGGGCTCCCCAGCCCAGTTCAACGGGCTCCCCAGCACAGCACACGGTGCCCCCCAGCACAGCACACGGGGCTTCCCAGCACTACAGCCCGCCTGGCTCTCCATCAGAGCTTGTTCACTTCGCTCCCCAGACGAGCCTGTTCAAACCGCTCCCCAGCAGAGCCTCTCCACACGGCTCCCCAGCACCAAAGCCCAGCACCCTGGGCTCCCCAGCACAGCACACGGGGCCCCCCGGCACCACAGCCCGCCTGGCTCTCCATCAGAGCCTGTTCAACCCTCTCCCCAGCAGAGCCTCGTGTTCTCACACCGCCTCTGGGCAGAGCTGTTCAAGGCCGGTTCTAGCACTACAGTTCTCCCCAGCACACCAGGCTCCCACAGAACAGCCTGGCCCCCAGCACATAGCTCCGCTCTCTCACTCCCCCCATCAGAGTTTTTCACAACGCTCTCAGCAGAGTTTCTCAATAATTCGGCTCCCAGCACAGCTGGCTGACAGACCGTGGTCTCTGCGCCTTGAGCTCAGCCGGGCTCCCAGCAGAGCACACGGGCGCCCAGCACCACAGCCTCGCCTGGGGCTCTCCAGTGAGCCCCACTGCCACCCCAGCACAGCCTGTCCACGCTGCTCCCCAGCACCACAGCCCAGCACACCGGGCTCCCCAGCCAAGCTCACCGGGCTCCCCAGCACAGCACATGGAGGCCCCCAGCACAACAGCCCGCCTGACTCTCTATCAGAGCCTGTTCACACGGCTCCCCAGCAGCACAGCCCAGTAAACCGGGCTCCCCAGCCAAGCTCACCGGGCTCCACAGGAAAGCACACGGGGCCCCCCAGCACCACAGCCCGCCTGGCTCTCCATGAGAGCCTGGTCACAGCGCTCCGCAGCAGAGCCTGACTACACGGCTCCCCAGCACCACAGCCCAGCACACCGGGCTACCCAGCCCAGCTCACCGGGCTCCCCAGCACTGCACACAGGGCCCCCCAACACCACAGCCCACCTGGTTCTCGAGCAGAGCCTGTTCAAACCAGTCCCCACCAGAGCCTGTCCACACGGCTCCCCAGCACCACAGCCCAGCACACCAGACTCCCCAGCCCAGCTCAACGAGATCCCCAGCTTAGCACACGGGGCCCCCCAGCACCACAGCCCGCCTGGCTCTCAATCAGAGCCTGTTCACTCCGCTCCCCAGCAGAGCCTTTTCAAACCACTCCCCAGAAGAGCCTGTACACACGGCTCCCCAGCACCACAGCCCAGCACACCGGGCGCCCAAGCCCAGCTCAACGGGCTCCCCAGCACAGCACACGGGGCCCCCCAGCACAGCACACGGGGCATCCCAGCACAACAGCCCGCCTGGCTGTCCATCAGAGCCTGTTCACTCCGCTCCCCAGCAGAGCCTGTTCAAACCACTCGCCAGCAGAGCCTGTCCACACGGCTCCCAAGCAGAGCCTGTTCACACGGCTCCCCAGCACAACAGCCCAGCACACCGGGCCCCACATCCCAGCTCATCGGGCTCCGCAGCACAGCACACGGGGCCACCCAGCACCACATCCCGCCTGGCTCTCCATCATGGCCTGTTCACACCGCTCCCAAGCAGAGCCTGTCCACACGGCTCCCCAGCACCACAGCCCAGCACACTGGGCTCCCCTGCCAGGCTCAACGGGCTCCCCAGCACAGCACACGAGGCCCCCCAGCAGAGCCTGTCTACACGGTTGGCCAGCACCACAGCCCAGCACACCGGGCTCGCCAGCCAAGCTCACCGGGCCCCCCAGCACAGCACACGGGGGCCCCCAGCACAGCACACGGGGCCCCCAATTACCACAACCCGCCTTGCTCTCCATCAGAGCCTGTTCAACCCTCTCCTCAGCAGAGCCTGTTCACACCGCTCCCCAGCAGAGCCTGTCTACGCGGCTACCCAGCACCACAGCCCAGAACACCGGGCTCCCCAGCCCAGCTCACCGGGCTCACGAGCACAGCACACGGGGGCCCCCCAAACCACAGCCCGCCTGGCTTTCCATCAGAGCCTGTTCACACCGCTCCTCAGCAGAGCCGGTCCACACGGCTCCCCAGCAGCACACCCTAGGACACCGGGCTTGCCAGCACAGCACACGGGGGCCCCCAGCACCACATCCCGCCAGGGTCTCCATCATGGCCTGTCCACACCGCTCCTCAGCAGAGCCTGTCCACACGGCTCCCCAGCACCACAGCCAAGCACACCGGGCTCCTCAGCCCAGCTCACCGGGCTCCCCAGCCCAGCTCACCGGGCTTCCCAGCACAGCACACGGGGGCCCCCAGCACCACAGCCTTCCTGGCTCTCCAGCAGAGCCTGTTCACACAGCTCCCCAGCAGAGCCAGTATGCACGGCTCCCCAGCAGCACTGCCCAGCTCACCGGGCTCCACAGCACAGCACACGGGGGCCCCCAGCACCACAGCCCGCCAGGCACTCAAGCAGAGCCTGTCCACACGGCTCACCAGCAGCACAGCCCAACACACCGGGCTCCCCAGTACAGCACACCGGGGCCCCCAGCAAAGCACACGGGGCCCCCAAGCACCACAGCCCGCCTGGCTCTCCGGAAGAGCCTTTTTAAACCGCTCCCCAGCAGAGACTGTCTATACGGCTCCCCAGCACCACAGCCAAGCACACCGAGCTCCAATGCCAAGCTCACAAGGCTCCCCGTCACAGCACACGGGGGCCCCCAGCACCACAGCCCGCCAGGGACTCAAGCAGAGCCTGTCCACACGGCTCACCAGCAGCACAGCCCAGCACACCGGGCTCCCCAGCACAGCACACGGGGGCCACCAGCACCACAGCGCGCCTTGCTCTCCAGCAGAGCCTGATCACACCGCTCCTCTGAAGACCCTGTCTACACGGCTCCCCAGCACCACAGCCCATCACACCGGACTCCCCAGCCTAGCTCACCAATCTCCCCAGGACAGCAAACGGGGCCTACCACTACCACAGCCCGCCTTGCTCTCCAGCAGAGCCTGTTCGAACCAATCCCAATCAGAGCCTGTCCACAGGGCTCCCCAGCAGCACAGCCCAGCAAACCGGGTTCCACAGCCCAGCTCACCGTGCTCCCCAGCAAAGCACACAGGGGCCCCCAGCACCACAGCCAGCCTGGCTCTCCATCAGATCCTGTTTACACCGCTCCCCAGCACAGCCTTTCTACACGGTTCCGCAGCAGCACAGCCCAGCACAGCGGGCTCCCCAGCCCAGCTCACCGGGCTCCCCAGCCCAGCTCACCGTGGTCCCCAGCACAGAAAACGGGGGCCCCAAGCACCACAGCCCGCCTGGCTCTCCATCAGTGCCTGTTCAAACCACTCCCCAGCAGAGCCTGTACACAAGGCTCCCCAGCAGCACAGCCTTGCACACCGGGCTCCCCAGCCCAGCTCACCGGGCTCCCGAGCACGGCACACGGGGCCACCCAGCACCACAGACCGACTGGCTGTCCAGCAGATCCTTTTCAAACCACTCCCCAGCAATGCCTGTCCACACGGCTCCCCAGCAGAGCCTGTCTACACGGCTCCCCAGCACCACAGCCCAGTACACTGGGCTCCCCAGCCCAGCTCACCGGGCTCCCCAGCACAGCACACGGGGCATCCCAGCACCAAAGCCCGCCTGGCTCTCCATCAGAGCCTTTTCTCACCCCTCCCCAGCAGAGCCTGTCTACACGGTTCCCCAGCACCACAGCCCAGCACACCGGGCTCCCCAGCACAGCTCACCGGGCCTCCCAGCACAGCACACATGGGCCCCGAGCGCCACTGCCCGCCTGGCACTCCAACAGAGCCTATTCAAACTACTCCCCAGCAGAGCCTGTCCACACGGCTCCCCAGCACCACAGCCCAGCACACCGGGCTCGCCAGCCCAGCTCAAGGGGCTCCCCAGCACAGCACACGGGGGCCCCCAGCACATCTCACCGTGCTCCCCTGAACCACAGCCCGCCTGGCTATCAATCAGTGCCTGTTCACACCGCTCCCCAGCAGAGCCTGTTCACTCCGCTCCCCAGCAGAGCCTCTCTACACGGCTCCCCAGCACCACAGCCTAGCACACCGGGCTCCCCAGCCCAGCTCACCGGGCTCCCCAGCACAGAGCACGGGGCCCCTCAGCACCACAGCCCGCCTGGCTCTCCAGCAGAGCCTGTTCAAACCACTCCCCAGCAGAGCCTGTACACAAGGCTCCCCAGCAGCACAGCCTTGCACACCGGGCTCCCCAGCCCAGCTCACCGGGCTCCCGAGCACGGCACACGGGGCCACCCAGCACCACAGACCGACTGGCTGTCCAGCAGATCCTTTTCAAACCACTCCCCAGCAATGCCTGTCCACACGGCTCCCCAGCAGAGCCTGTCTACACGGCTCCCCAGCACCACAGCCCAGTACACTGGGCTCCCCAGCCCAGCTCACCGGGCTCCCCAGCACAGCACACGGGGCATCCCAGCACCAAAGCCCGCCTGGCTCTCCATCAGAGCCTTTTCTCACCCCTCCCCAGCAGAGCCTGTCTACACGGTTCCCCAGCACCACAGCCCAGCACACCGGGCTCCCCAGCACAGCTCACCGGGCCTCCCAGCACAGCACACATGGGCCCCGAGCGCCACTGCCCGCCTGGCACTCCAACAGAGCCTATTCAAACTACTCCCCAGCAGAGCCTGTCCACACGGCTCCCCAGCACCACAGCCCAGCACACCGGGCTCGCCAGCCCAGCTCAAGGGGCTCCCCAGCACAGCACACGGGGGCCCCCAGCACATCTCACCGGGCTCCCCTGAACCACAGCCCGCCTGGCTATCAATCAGTGCCTGTTCACACCGCTCCCCAGCAGAGCCTGTTCACTCCGCTCCCCAGCAGAGCCTCTCTACACGGCTCCCCAGCACCACAGCCTAGCACACCGGGCTCCCCAGCCCAGCTCACCGGGCTCCCCAGCCCAACTCAACGGGCTCCCCAGCACAGCACACGGGGCTTCCCAGAACCAACGCCCGCCTGGTTCTCCATCAGAGCCTGTTCACTCTGCTCCCCAGCAGAGCCTGTTCAAAGCACTCCTCAGAAGAGCCTGTCTACACGGCTACCCAGCAACACAGCCCAGCACACCGGGCTCCCCAGCCCAGCTCAAAGGGCTCGGCAGCACAGCACACGGGGGCCACCAGCACCACCGCCCGCCTGGCTATCCAGCAGTGCCTGTTCAAACCACTCCCCAGCAGAGCCTGTCCACACGGCTCCCCAGCAGAGCATGTCCACAGGCCTCCCCAGCACCACAGCCTAGCACACCGGCCTCCAAAGCCCAGCTCAACGGCCTCCCCAGCACAGCACACGGGGCCCCCCAGCACCACAGCCCGCGTGGCTTTCCATCAGAGCCTGTACAACCCTCTCCCCAGCAGAGGCTGTCCACACTGCTCCCCAGCACCACAGCCCAACACACCGGGCTCCCCAGCCCAGCTCAACGGGCTCTCCAGCACAGCACACGCGGGCCCCCAGCACCACAGCCCGCCTGGCTCTCCATCAGAGCCTGTCTACACGGCTCCCCAGCACCACAGCCCAGCAAACCAGGCTCCCCAGCCAACCTCAACGGGCTCCCCAGCACAGCACACGCGGGCCCCCAGCACCACAGCCCAGCACATTGGGGTCCACAGCCCACCTCACCGGGCCCCCCAACACATCACACGGGGGCCCCCAGCATCACAGCCCGCCTGGCTCTCCATCAGAACCTGTTCACACAGCTCCGCAGCAGAGCCTGTCTACACGGCTCCCCAGCACCACAGCCCAGCTCACCGGGCTCTCCAGCTCTGCACACGGGGCCCCCCAGCACCACAGCCCGCCTGGCTCTCGAGCAGAGCCTTGTCAAACCACTCCCCCAGCAGAGCCTTTCCACGCTGCTCCCAAGCACCACAGCCCAGCACACCGGGGTCCCCAGCCCTGCTCACCCGGCTCATCAGCACAGCACAAGGGGTCCCCCAGCACAGCTCACCGGGCACCCCTGAACCACAGCCCGCCTGGTTCTCCATCAGAGCCATTTCACAGCGCTCCGCAGCAGAACTTTTCACACGGCTACCAAGCAGAACAGCCCAGCACACCGGGCTCCCCAGCACAGCACACGGTGGCCCCCCAGCACCACAGCCCGCCTGGCTCTCCATCAGAGCCTGTTAAACCCTCTCCCCATGAGAGCCAGTCCACACGGTTTCCCAACACCACAGCCCAGCACACCGGGCTCCCCAGCACAGCACACGGGGACCCCCAGCAACACAGCGCGCCTTGCTCTCCAGCAGAGCCTTTTCAAACCGCTCCCCAGCAGAGCCTGTCCACTCGGCTCCCCAGCACCACAGCCCAGAACAACGGGCTCCCAAGCACAGCACACGGGGGCCCCCAGCAACACAGCGCGCCTTGATCTCCAACAGAGCCTGTTAAAACCGCTCCCCAGCAGAGCCTGTCCACATGGCTCCCCATCAGCACAGCCCAGCACACCGGGCTCCCCAGCACAGCACACGGGGGCCCCCAGCACCACGGCCCGCCTGGCTCTCCAGAAGAGCCTTTTCAAACCGCTCCCCAGCAGAGCCTGTCCACACGGCTCCCAAACAGCACAGCCCAGCACACTGGGCTCCATAGCCGATCTCACCGGGCTCCGCAGCAAAGCACACGGCTCCCAAGCACCACAGCCCAGCACACCGGGCTCCCCAGCCCAGCTCACCGGGCTCCCCAGCACAGCACACGGGGGCCCCCAGCAACACAGCCCGCCTGGCTCTCCAGCAGAGCCTGTTCAAAACATTCCCCAGCAGAGCCTGTCCACACGGCTCCCCAGCAGCACAGCCCAGCACACCAGGCTCCCCAGAACAGCACACGGGGGCCCCCAGCACAGCACACGGGGGCCCCCAGCACCACAGCCCGCGTTGCTCTCCAGCAGAGCCTGTTCAAACCACTCCCCAGCACAGCCTGTCCACAAGCCTCCCCAGCAGCACAGCCCAGCTCACCGGGCTCCCCAGCACAGCACACGGGGGCCGCCAACACCACAGCCCGCCTGGCTCTCCAGCAGAGCCTGTTCACACGGGTCCTCAGCAGAGCCGGTCCACACGGCTCCCCAGCAGCACACCCTAGGACACCGGGTTCCCCAGCACAGCACACGGCGGCCCCCAGAACCACAGCCCGCCTGGCCCTCCAGCAGAGCCTCTTCAAACCACTCCCCAGCACAGCCTGTCGACACGCCTCCCCAGCAGCACAGCCCAGCACACCGGGCTCCGTAGCCCAGCTCACCGGGATTCCAAAGCAAAGCACACCGGGGCCCCCAACACCACAGCCCGCCTGGCTCTCCATCAGAGCCTGTTCAAACCTCTCCCCAGCAGAGACTGTCCATTCGGCTCCCCAGCAGCACAGCCCTGCACACCGGGATCCCTAGCCTAGCAAACCGGGCTCCCCAGCACAGCACACGGGGGCCCCCAGCACCACAGCCCGCCTGGCTCTCCATCAGAGACTGTTCACACCGCTCCCCAGCAAAGCCAGTTGACACCGCTCCCCAGCAGAGCCTGTCTACACGGCTCCCCAGCACCACAGCCCAGTACACCGGGCTCCACAGCCCAGAACACCGGACCCCCAGCACAGCACACGTGGCCCCCCCAGCACCACAGCCAGCCTGGCTCTCCAGCAGAGCCTTTTCGAACCACTCCCCAGCAGAGCAGGTCCACACGGTTCCCCAGCACCACAGCCCAGCACACCGGGCTCCACAGCAAAGCTCACCGGGCTCCCCAGCACAGCACACGGGGCCCCTCAGCACTACAGCCCGCCTGGCTCTCCATAAGAGCCTGTTCACATCGCTCCGCAGCAGAGCCTGTCGACACGGCTCCCCAGCACCACAGCCCAGCACACCGGGCTCCCCAGCCCAGCTCACCGGGCTCCACAGCACAGCACACGCGGGCCCCACAGCACCACAGCCCGCCTGGCTCTCCAGCAGAGACTGTTTAAACCACTCCCCAGCAGAGCCTGTCCACACGGCTCCAAAGCACCACAGCCCACCTGGCTCACCAGCAGAGCCTGTTCACACTGTTCCCCAGCAGAGCCTGTCTACATGGCTCCCCAGCAGCAGAGCCCAGCTCACCGGGCTCCCCAGCACAGCACACGGGAGCCCCCAGCACCACGGCCCGCCTGGCTCTCCAGCAGTGCCTGTTCACACCGCTCCCCAGCAGAGCCTGTCGACACGGCTCCCCAGCACCACAGCCCAGCACATTGGGGTCCCCAGCCCACCTCACCGGTCCCCCCAACACATCACACGGGGGCGCCCAGCATCACAGGCCGCCTGGCTCTCCATCAGAGCCTGTTCACAAACCTCCGCAGCAGAGCCTGTCTACACAGATCCCCAGCACCACAGCCCAGCTTACCGGGCTCTCCAGCACTGCACACGGGGCCCCCCAGCACCACAGCCCGCCTGGCTCTAAAGCAGAGCCTGTTCAAACCACTCCCTCAGCAGAGCCTGTCCACACGGCTCCCCAGCACCACAGCCCAGCACACCGGGGTCCCCAGCCCAGTTCAACGGGCTCCCCAGCACAGCACACGGGGCCCCCCAGCACAGCACACGGGCCCCCCCAGCAAAGCACACGGGACTTCCCAGCACAACAGCCCGCCTGGCTCTCCATCAGAGCCTGTACAAAACTCTCTTCAGCAGTGCCTGTCCACACGGCTCCCCAGCACCACAGCCCAGCACACCGGGATCCCTAGCACAGCACAC